>JAYMFT010145122.1:0-12742 GCA_038088735.1 Panulirus argus
AATCATATATATATATATATATATATATATATATATATATATATATATATATATATATATATATAATTTCATGCACCTTCCTGCATATACACGATCCCAGCTCTCTCATGATATATTATATAATCTGGACTAAGAATATAGAAGGCTTAAGTCAAGTAGCATAACAGTCTAAGTATTCAGTAGTTAACCGTGGAATGCAAGCTAGAGGGCAGTTCATCCCACACTTGTTGATAATATCCCGCTGCTGAGAGGTCGAAGCTCTAGTGGTACTGCCGGGCGTGGGTATGGTCCTGAGGGTAGGGTACTACGTATAGTGACGTTCCGATTTACGAGTGGAGACTTTTCCATCGACTCTCTTCTTTAACGACTTGTCGCTGAGGCCGGAGACTGTGCCCGCAATGGTCTATGGGTGAAATATGATGATCAGATGAAATTAGGTTTAGCCGCTACATCTCTAAAGGAAATGTTGGGAAGTGTGGTTTTTTTTTTCCCATCTCTCAAACGGCTCACCTCTTTGTCCTTCGTTTTGGAATCATGGAAGGGTGTGAACATTACTGCGTATTGTATATTGTTGCCTGTATTTAGTGTGGCTGGTTTGTGTCTCCATCACACTCTCACAGATAAACTAAGGCTATTCATTCAATGCACATCATATAGAGTCATTCGTTACGAGCGCCGCTCAGCGATATTTAAGCCCCACCCATCAGATACAACCATTGGCCAGGAGCCCTGCACTGGGGTATTCAAGCTCCACCCATCAGATACAGCCATTGGCTGGGAGCCCTGCACTCGTGGAGCCTTGTCAACACCTCAGTAACTTTCATTATTAACTTAATATTTGCTTTTCCTTACAGGATAAATTATCTATGTATCTAAAGAGTTTTAATGTTTTTCCATTAAACATAAAAAAACGTCAAATGTATTTTAGAAAGTTTTAACATCATTAGTAGAGTAAACATACGGTGGACGACGCGAGTTAGCAAAAAGCCTGGGCCGCGTTTAATAAAATGTCTCCGTCTTATCTGCAGCGTACGGGAGGAGACTTTACCGATGGGCGTTCCCCCAACCCACGATTATGACTGATGCCAAACATTATATCTGTGTATCTCAGGGCAGACCTAAGCTTGAGGGTCAGTTTGCATTAGACAGGTGCGTAATTTCCCTCGCAATAAACAGGTTCAAAGAGGAAAGAGGAAGGTGGATTTCCCTAAGTAAACATAATAACTATGTAGCCTTCGGGGAAAGATTCACCATACATGTAAATTGAGTTGGGTTGGGGCGCTGTTGCCATAGCCTACGCTGTAGGCTGGCATGCCGTCCACTGTAGCTCCTGTTTATGTACTCAGACATTTTGTTATTGACGTCTCTATGTGGATCATAATGGGTGTCTCTCTAGTCCTCGGAAGTATCTTGATGACTAACTATTATTCTTTCTCTCTTACACAGGTGAGAATGAGGGCTGTTGGCTGGCGGCTGAGTAGTAAGCCTTACCGATGTCCTGGTATGTAATGATGGTGTTATTTGTACGGTACTTCAGAGTTTTGCTGTGATACTGAATCTTGTTGCTCCACTACTGTCCCCCACTGAACACAGGTCTCCTCCTCCCTGACTTAGTACGCGTCTGTGTCAGGAACATCTCAACTTTGTCCCGCCTTTCTTGTTTATACAGTCCTCCCAGTCCTGTTCCTCCTCCTCCTCCTCCTGTTTCCTTCCCCGTCACTTTCTCCCTCCATCTTGCTCCTCCCCCATTACCAAACACCTCCAGGCTGTCCCCTCTGTCATCTTGGTTCTTTCCTCCACCACCGCACTCCATGTTGTTCCCTCCACATCCCTGCCCCTCCCGGTTATTCCCTTCACAGCTGCGCCCTTCCCAGTGGTTGCTCTCACCGCCACAGCCCTCCCCATGCCATCCTGCCCACCAGCATCACAGCAAGACCACAGTGTGGCCTGTCGTCCAGCTCCTTCTCACCACCACCACCACCACATTAAGCACCACGTCTCTACCACCTTCCCTGGCCACACCAGGCACCTGGCCTCACCAGCCGCTCTCCTCAAACTTTCATCATGTGTCTCGCGACGGTGTGGAACGTTGGTTCGACTTTACATTAAACGTTCTCGAGCAGTTGTTTCTGATGTTATATTTCACGTTTAACTGTACTTACCTATTTGTACTGTACGGGGAGGGAGTCCGATGGGATCCCGTATTTTGGACATTCTCTACTATCGTACAGCTTTAACTCTTGTATACTATCGACATTTAATGTTTCATTATTCACATTGCTACATATGTAACTGTTCTGTCTCCTCAACTTTCCAAGAAATGTTCACCACAGACGTCGTAAAACTGGGTAACAAACTTGAAAGATGTGATCAAGTCACCACACATTCTTCTTTCATCCTTAGTGAGCAAATTTATGGCCACCAACCTCTCGTTGTAACTCGGCTTTCTTCTCTCTGGTTTTTGTCTTTGTTGCCCTTCTTTGCACACTTTTTTTTTTTCGTTTCTACTCGTTTTCTTAAGCGCAGCGACCAGACCTGAAAAGCATATGATCAGTGTCAGCACATTACAGGCTGATGGCTGAATGAACACTTCCCTCTTCGTGTTCAGGTCCTTACTTCCAATTCTTACATTTGCCAGCAGGTGGGTTGTCTCCCTTACACTCTTCCTGAGGGGACTCTCTGGCGTCAGATGTGTGTGTGTGTGTGTGTGTGTCGTTATGGAGTCTGTCACTTCGCTGTCACACGCTTCACATCCTCAGTTTTTGAGTGTTTCCGCGGTAAATGCCAAAGACCTCCCAGCCTGAGTGCTGGAATGTCTGGAGGCACGATGGTGGGAGTGCAGCCTTGGGACAGCACATGCACGGTAGTAGGGTGCTGAGTACCGCACCCTGGCAGGGTGGGCCACGGCAGGTATCGTGGTCTCAACACAAATATTCCGCCACAGACTTGTATTTCTTCGTGACTTTAAAGAGAACTTCCTGTGAGTAAGACGGTGGTGGGCGACCAGCACCATAAGCACACAACAGGAGACATTTAGCGTAGGAGATGACCAACACCTGCAGCAGGCCAGGCTTGTCACGCTCTCCTGCTATCCGCTGAAAGGTGATCTAGTAGTGAACTCTGAGGGATCATTACCGTAGAGTTATATACTGAGGCTGTGGCTTGACCGGCTCACCCTCTTTATCCTGGTTCCTTGTTCCTCCCCTGCAGGAGTAGCGCTGGACGGGAGTTGCTGGTGTCGGCAGCGCACGCACGGAACACGTTCACCAGTGACACTCTCGGAAGGTAGTAAACAACACAGCAACACAGGAAACATTTGAATAATTACTTTTTTTCTGTAATGGTAAACATGTCCTTTTATTAATGCCAGCTGCTCCTTACTGGCTCGACGTAAAGACAAAGTGAAAATGTATTTTCAAATGCTATTGTTTTCCTCTGCCACTATGCGAATCGAGCCGACCGTGTATGAAAATAATGAGAGAGATTCAAGTGAGAAGACATTTCATTTTTTTGTCTGCAATGTTCACCTGGCTAGAGCCGCACTCTACGAATTTCTCAGTGTTAGGGAAAGGGATTCTGTCTCCATGTTGGTTAGTGATTAACGGCAAACAGCATGACAGCCATTGTGACTTGGTCTGTTGGTCGTCTGTTGCTGTAGCAGTTGGAATCGTTTGGGGAAAAAACTGTGTCAAAATGTATGATTATTAACCTCTTGAGCACGGGCTTACGAGCCTTGATGTACGACGATACGACCCTTGAGCACGGCCTTGTGACCGGTCACACCCGAGGGTCTGTACGGTCGCTCGTGTGTAAAGATCGTGCGTGAAGAGGTCAGCAGCAGACCACAAGAAGCCATGTTTGCTGTGGGTGTATCGTCATGTAACCACCGAGGGGTTTTTTCTTACTTCCAGAAAGGGAATTCTAAACTCGTTGGTCCTTCTCTTTTTACCATTTTTTCTGTTGAACATTGTTTTATATTTCTTTATTGCGCGTGTGTGTGTTTGTGTGTTACTAGGGGAGAGTTTTACACTCGTGTTGCTCCATCTATTAACCATGTATATATGTACCTTGTTTTAGCCCTAGGTATGCACACATAGTATTGCCGAATGTCTATATACTGATAAGTGATTCTTTGTATCATTATTCAGTAGTTCTCTGTCTGTCTGGCTTTAGGTTTTCATGTATAAACTTATTTTTATGTTAGCTGAGTCGAAAACGCCATCTCATAAGCAATAATATATGTTTATACACACACACACACACACAAGTACCAAATACCCATTTCATTGCCGAATCCTTAGGATAGGATGAACAGTTGGATTGACTGTGGACCGACTGCCGCAACCAGGACTCGAACATATGCGCTCGACCCTGGGCGGCCCGTGAATGCGTCACGGTCAGGAACGCTAACCAGGCGCTTGTTATGGTGATGAATCCAACCGTGTATAATGGACAGAGTGTATGAGCGATAGAGAAATATAGTTACACAGCTATAGCAAGTAATGTTTTGACTGGAGATGTGTTTCATGAGATACTTCTGATAAGGATGGCTTGATATCTGGCGGAAATAAAGTAATCTGTGGGTATTATGGTCATTATACGGGGGACGTTGCTAACGGCCCGAGGCTCTGCCAATTATGATTAGGTGTACTTATACACCCGCTTCTGATTGGTTATTGACGTGGCTTGAGCGAGCGACTGGTAGGGCGCGAGACTTAATTTCCGTAGGTCCTTCCGGCATTCGCTAAACGGTGTCACCCCCCTCCCGTCTGGTTGGGGGGGGAGCTTGGCGAGGTGTGGGGTAGGGGAAGGGTCCAGGTGTAGTGTGAGGATGGGGCCACTGATCAGTTGTGTAGGGGTCCTTGAGGGTTGTAGGGGAGGAAAGGGGGAATGGGGTTACTTGTTAGGTGTATGGGGGGAGGGGGGAAGACAGTAGGAGGTTAGTTGCTATCAGATGATATTGATTAAGAGGAGGAGGAAATGGTCCAGTTGAAGACGGAGGCTCATCATATGAATGATTCTGGAAGGAGTATATTGACAGTGTTCGTCATCTTCACATGACTGCCGTCGGGAAGGATAGTGTAGACGTGTATCAGTGTGTGTGTCAGGCAGATAGAGTTTACAGATTATATTGTGTGTAGAGTGACTGTTGTGTCTCGGGTGCCAGAAAAGCCCCCGGTCTCTTGTGAGAGGCGGGCAGTCGGGCAAAATGACTGGCTGCTGAAATGTAACATTTCAGGGAAACGAGGTCTTATGTAACGAGCCTCTTACATTTCTACGAAAGAGCGATCTCTGTTTTAGACGAAAGAGAAGGCTAGGTGGGGCATCTGTCTCTGGACCGCCAGAATGTAATGATTTGGAACATCAAGATGCGTGAACAGCTTGGAAGATGGGATGATAACTGGTCGTGCTAGGTGAAACAGCAGGAGAAGGCTCACAGTGGACCTTAAAGAGGACTTTGACGTGTATTTCAGAAAGTGTATCAAAGGAAGATATTGATGTAATGGGTGGACTGAATGTATGGGTTGAGCAGCAGAGCAAGAGAGGGAGACTCGTCGGCAGACAGTATGGTCCACCTCGCACGTCTAAGGTGCCTTGAATATCGACCACGAAGAAGGTGGGGAGACGAAGCAGATGAGAGGGGTCGTAACTGGTCCAGTCTTGTGGCCCCTCACCATGATCCGTGGTCTGATACAGGGTCTGCCGGCACACCACCTCTCAGGGTACGGGCACCACTTGGTGTTGATATCTTCCGGCCAGCAAAGGCTCACCTCATCTCTCGCGTCATCTGAAACTTCCTTTGATGTAAGTAGGTCGGGAGCTCGTGGCCAGATTAAAGTTCCTGCTGGGGAGCTGTACTTGGCATTTTTTGTCACAACCACTATGACCGGGTCTTCATTACCTGTGATGGAACACCCTTTCTCGGGTAATTACAGTCTCTAGCCTGTATAAACCACACGAAGCTCACGTCTCCCATCTTCCGCCAGGAGGAGATCCTGGCTTACAGTCTGGTCTGGTACGGCCGCTTAAATATAAATATCGTTTCGGGTTTGGAGTCTCCAGGGTTGATGAGGAAGGCATTGGTAGGATCCCTTCAGCACTACTTTATTAGGTCAGCTGTTTCTCGGCAGGTGTCCAAGTAGAGCAGTTTACCTGCGCATAAAATCTTTACATCTATTACACGGATGCTGAAGCCATCTCATAACTTTGTCTCGAGCGGCGCAGCATCCCCCAGCCTTGCACAGAGGCTTATGTTTGGGCATAATGTATGCATCCCAACCCTGCGGCCCAGGAACCTGTGCCATACTGCAGGAGCCCCTGCCACACTTGGTGGCTCCCGGGCTCTGTACTGCTCCACACCCGTCGCTGCTCTCAGCCAGAACTCCTATCAAGTATCTTCTTGAAGTCAGGTGGTCAACCATGAGTGACTCGTGAGCCAGCATGACTGATCTCTCTCCTCTCCGTGCGAGGAGCCGCCAGCTACTTCACTGATCAGCCCCTGATGCCACCACATGACCTGCTGCTGGTTTACCCTTGACAAGGCCCTACACCATCAAGTTGACCAGGATCAATGTTCATACGCTGGATCACCATCTGATGGTGTTGCAGCTGGTATATACCATCAACAAATGGACTCTTCTCAAGTTATGTCCTGGATGAGGGGTCATAATTCACGTCCTTGCTTCGACAGTAAAATATTTCCCTGACTGTTCTATTGTAGCTCCCAGTATATTTCTGTTGTATAGTTAGAGATGTTTCTATCATAATCTTGTGACACTTTAATCTTTCCACCGTAGCTGCCTCTGCCATCAAGGACTTTCCCATCGAGTGAACAGGATATCCTAGACGCCTACTGATGTCGCAGTCTGTACTAATATCTCATAACACTTCTACTAAATCTTCCCACGTCTAGCTCCTCTTTTAAAGCTGGGCTGCCGTCCTCAGTGTCTGCCGTAGCAAGGTGGCTAGATTTCATGCCTTTTGTTTCTTTCAAGATTTCCTTCTAGTTCGGTGTCCAACCTGTCACTTCGGGCACTTTGGTCTCATGTTTCTCATGACGCTGACCAGTTTCCCTAAGGCTGGGCTGGGTTCCTGAAAAGTCATTTATCCAATAACGTACGTTTTCTGGGCTACGATCTTTTGTCAGATGGATTGTCCGTTGATCCTACTGATTCGCTTGCTCTTAGGGCCAGGTTGGGGCTAAAAAGTGTCTATACATCTGAGTCTGTGAGAAGGGTTGTACCCCAGCTAAATGTCCCTCCATCCTTTGTATGGGTTCAGCAGTGGCCCACCTTTAAAAAGGATCGTGAATTTCCTCCTGTGAGGAGAGATTTCAGAGTCCCCATTGATAACAATCTCCAGCTGCTCCTTTGAGGTGTATGTTTCACAAAAACTTGTGTAAGTGTCGCCACTGCCTTATTGTCCAGTTGGCCTATCCTCAGTACGATCTACTTCAAGATCTCCCGCTCTTAATATCTTAGGAATCTAGTTCTAATAACTGACATCAGAGAGGATTTGGCACTCTCAAGCGATCGTTAATGAAGAGGAACTGTATTAAACATAGCCAGGGGCGTCCCTTGACGAGGATCCAATAAACCATCTCGAGTGGTGCTCTGCCATTCGACTCCCTGGGGAGGGCTGCTGGAGACTCGAGCCCGTGCAGGGTGTGACCAAGTCCTCTCCTCCTATGAACTCGTCGGCGCTACAGCACCTACAGGGGAATACAATGGAGTACAAACTACAACAAACCACTGGGTCCTTTCAAAGCCGTCTGTGATAGTGGAAGATATCAGAAACTCCTAGATTAATGTGGTAAAAGTTAGAAGGCAAGCAGATAATTCAAAGAGAATAACTTGCAAATCGTCATTTTGGTTAGGGAGGCGCAAATAATGAAAGTCGTGGACTTGAAGCGAGGTATTTATCAAGCCTATTATTAAGCGTATCTATGGCAAATCGTTCCATGCGTTAACTATCTTGCTGAAGAAAAAGTACTTTTGCCTTATTCGAGGATTGTTTGCCCACGAGTTTGTATCAATTACTACGAGTAAAATCAGACGAATCAAGCCTTAAGTAACTGGATAGCTCAAGATGATCAAAGCCCTTGATCGTTGTGAATATTAGATGTATTGTATTAGATCCATCTTAACTTTCTCTTTTCTAAGCTAAATAGATTTAAGTCTTAAAGACGTCTGTCAGCTGCAGTGCCTGACCGGCGCAATAATGTGAGAGCCACCGTGCCATCCGTCCGTCAAGTGCCTGTTGCTGCTTCGTTCTCCTGCTTGGCTTCTCGCTCCTACTTGCATCCTGGTCTCAACAGTCTCTCCTCGTTCCCTTTCCTTCCTCTCAAATTCAAGTCCCTACAAACACCCCCCCCCCACACACACACACAGAAAATCAAATTCCCGCTCAAATCTGACTCGTCTCCTTTTCCATTTTGTTCTGTTTCGCCACATACGTTACCACCGGTGGATGGAACGAAATCCTCTGACACTGATTTCGTTGTTCGGTGCCATTATGTTTCAGGACTTAACGACCAGCAGATAGTTGGTGTAGTAAGAGGTGTGTGTAAATACCCGAGAGTACATGGTAGAGACGGGCAGAGGAGAGTCTTCTTTATGATGAGATTCTCTGGTGGAGAACTATTAATCTATAGATCTTTTCTGAGTGGTTTGGGGCAGGATGGTAAAGCAGAAGGCTCTGCTCCCCACCCACTCAGCACTCCAGGCAGAGTATCAGCCGGGAGGAGAATAGCTCTGCAATACGAATGCACTAATACAAATGAATTGACGTGGAATGTACAGAGAAAAGGATGAGTAAAGATATCTTGAGTGTAATCACGGACGACGGATACTCTGGGGAAGAAAGGCGTAAGCCCCTCCTCAGTGAAGGACGTTAAGCTGAATACAATTAATGTTTTCGAACCGATCCTAACAACAAGTATGAATTGCGTATTCCGAAATAATTGATAAATGTAATTTACAACGTTATTCAAGTCGTTCTCTTACCATTGGTACTTTATTCTCATGTCGTGGCGCAGTTCACAAAGCAGCTGTCGTCTCTCCTACGGTCGCATTACCTTCCCTTCCATTAAACTTCTTACTGTTATTTTAGGTCACGATGTCTCTACCTAAAGTTAATTAATGGTCTTGAGTGTATCGGGTGTGGCGGGGCTGCAGACCAGCAGCTGAAGGTGGAAGTCATCCGGGAGTCTGCGGGAGGTCCGTGACTCACACTGGTTCTGGACGCGCACCATCATTAGACTGTGCCATCCTCTCCTTCACTTAGGACCTCTTAGCTCTTCTGAAGTTATCTATGGCCTGTTCTTTACTCTAGCCAGCCATCAGTTGTTCCTCATTTTGCACCCTTACCCCATCTTCTTACGACAAACCGAAACATACGCTAGTCTGGTAGGTTCTGACACTCCCTAACACGACAAACATATATACATAGACATAACAGTGATCGGTAATCTGAGAACGCATTACACAAAACGCCCTCTGGTCGTCCAAGTCGTCCTCGTGAGGACACAACTTAGCCACCAGCCGCCTGGCCTACTGATTGATTTTATCCCACATTGAGGTTACAAGAGAGCGATGTGAGGACGCTCGGCACATGGTAGAGGACGGGCACGGCACAAATACCACTCTATACGTGACAGGAACACAAGAGGTTAAGGATCAAGTGGTGGAGTAGTGACTTGAGAAAGCATTAAGCAGCGGCTCCTTGTGCCGGAGAGGTTACTTGGCAAGGGCCACAGGAGGCTAGATATCCGCCACGTTGGTACCAGCGGGGCTGCATTCAGCGAAAGAATAACTGGAAGTTATGTTGTTATTATGCAGAATATATAACAAACTTGAACGTGAGTAATCCATACGTAACATGCAAATGAGGATATACCTTGTAGGTATAAGATTAGTATTGTTTTCATTATGCAGAAGTTGATAAAGGGATTATTACATAATGGTGAAGTCGTAATGAAGGGGTTAGTGGATGATTCCTGACCGCCAAGGACTGGCGGAGAGGCCTAGCGTAACCCTTCGCTGTTGACGTGAGTAACTTGTTGAGGATAGTGGGGGGGGGGGGGACGAACCTAGGACAGGTTATAACACAGGGGGGGGGGGGGCATGACTGACCATACACAGGAGGGACTGGGCTGCGGTTGACCATAATGTAGTTGCTGGGGAACAGCAGTAACACAGCGCTGGGATAGGGGGTGAGACTGCCTCGGCTTT
Source organism: Panulirus argus (assembly GCA_038088735.1). Taxonomy (NCBI): domain Eukaryota; kingdom Metazoa; phylum Arthropoda; class Malacostraca; order Decapoda; family Palinuridae; genus Panulirus; species Panulirus argus. The sequence continues at coordinate 10,233 of JAYMFT010145122.1, forward strand.
TGAAGTAGCGGAGATGTCCCCAAGTCCTTTCTCCCGTCCCCTTCCTCGCATTCTCTCCCTCATGCGGGGAGTACTACTCACTAGCCCTGTTTAATGGCAGTGTCTCCCTGTAAGTACACGTAGCTAGGTGGGTACTCCCCTTTACCTTCACCTTCTCATCTCCTTCCCCTCCCTCCGTATCTGCTTCCCCCAACAGGCAAGATGATATGATAACTTTTGTAATGTTCGTAAGGAAAGATGGGCTTCCAGCCGACACCGGAGAGTGGCGCACCTCCCAGCCACCCTCGGTCACCAGCCAGCAGAGAGGGTCATCCTTGGAGGGGTGACGGACAGTGTTAGAGCCAGTTGGGGGTGTATTCATAGCTCAGAGTTTGATTTGGGAGCCCAAGTCGACCTCGTCTCTGACCTTACGTAACCTTTATTGCTTCCATACCTCCTCCACTGACAGCCATTACTGAATGATTGTAAGATATTATTGATCATGTGGACCAGGCTGATACTCTTCCTCAGGGACGTCGCCCGGCACTCGTCTCATTTATTCAGAACTTGGTGTCAGCGCGCCGTCCTCGGGTCAAGGATCAGAGTGTAATGCAAGACTGGGGCTACATCAAGACCTCTTGTCGTGCTGGACATGATATGCACCCGTTCTTGGTAATGACGATCTTACTTTTGTTATAGAAGTCAGAGATGTTCCCATATTTGAATGTGCAGCAGATGTCTGAAGAGATAAGAGCGGAGACACGACTGAGCAAGATAGTCAAACCAGATTCCAAAGCCCTGGAAATGTGATGTGCCGTTCATCAACCTTCTCACAAGACCGGGTCTTCCCTCCCTGTTTTGACTTCACACTACCGTTATACGTCATGTTAGGTTAGTAAAGGCTGCATATCACCTCCTCACTGACCTGAACCACGACGCTGACCACACAATTTAGTGAGGCAGTTCGAGCTACATTCATCATCTGTTGAGTTAGAGGATCTTGTGTTCAGAGGAAAGACATCATCGATCACACTGTACGTACAGAAGAGACAACTGGGTTATATAGACTCTGCATGGCCTACCGCAGGACCTGCAGAAGGTGAGGAGAGAAGACGGAAAAGACACAACTATTGTGTGTAGAGTTATGTATTGTGGGATGTAATATCGGTAGCTGGATGGGATAGTTGTGTGGAGAGATGGTAAGGGGAGTATGGATGGAGGGTAGTGATGTAGAGGAGTCAGGTTGTGATGGGTAGAGGGAGGGAGTACACTGAGATGGAGAATACACTGTGTTGGAGAAGGCCAGTCAGACCAGGGAGGAGGGCCGGCAAATGCTGGCAGGTCATGGGTGTAATCTGAGCTGATACTGTGATATGAGTCCCAGGAGGCAGATCCCAGGTCCCGGAGGCGCCTGTTAACTTAACCAGACCAGCCTCTCCCCCTAACCCTCCTCTCCCCCCTAAACCCCCCCCCCCTCGTGGCCTCACCTCCAGCCTGCACTAAAGATTTACCACTCAATAGTCTTTCTACTTTCTTCCCGTTCTCCATCCCCCTCACCCGTACTCCCTTACCTTGACATTCATTGTCCTCCGCCTTCACCACCCCCACCTCCCACCCTTTCCCTCCTTCTGGGAGGAAGAGGAGGGTGGGGAGGGGCAGGACGGTGGCGGAAGGGCGGGTTGAATGGGCCGGATATTGTCAAAGGAATTTGTTCTCTGGCAGTCGCTTATCGGGGCTTCTACAGTGACGCTGCTGCTGCTGCTGCTGTCAACAGGCCCTTGTTTCGTGCCTCGCTACCCGGTCTAAGGGAAAACTTGGAGAGGTTTTTACAGATTCTAATGATTTTTTGATATAATTTCCTTTGTCAGGACATCAGATCATTTGATATGATTTTTATCGATGTTCGGACGGTAATTTCGCCGCGATCTTAAACTCAGCAGTTATATATGTGAGAAAGGCTTGCCTGGAATAGAATGAATTGCAGCGATGTGGTGTGGTGTGCGGGGCAGGGCATGCTGTAAGTGGACTGAACCAGGGCATGTGAAGCGTCCGGGGTAAATCATGGAAAGGTCTGTGGGGCCTGGATGTGGAGAGGGAGCTGTGGTTTCGGTGCATTACATATGACAGCTAGAGAATGAGTGTGAGAAAATGTTGCCTCTTTTCGTCTGTTTCCTGGCGCTACCTCGCTGACACAGGAAGTGGCACTGCTGTTTCCTGTGGTCTGGGGTGTTGCTAGGAATGAATGAAGATGAGCAAGTATGAACATGTATATGTATGTATATGTGTATATGATGACATGCATATGTATGTATATGTGTATATACTGACGTGTATATGTACGTGTGTGTATTAATATATGCGTGTATATGAGTGGATGGGTCTTTCTTTGTCTGTTTTCTGGCGTGGCACACGGTGATCAAGTATAATAATACAAATATATATATATATATATATATATATATATATATATGAAGCAATAAATAGCAATGTTACTATTATCAATTCCACAAAAACCCACTATTCGGAGAGTA
>JAYMFT010145133.1:0-12741 GCA_038088735.1 Panulirus argus
ATACATGCACATATATGCACAGTACATATATATACATGTACATATTCACACTTGCTCGCCCCCATCCATTGCTGATGGGAAGGTAAACTTGGGGACTTAACACGTGGTGGGAGAGTAAACTTACGGTCCTAATTCATCACGTGGGAACGTAAACTTCAGGGTCCTAACTTGCCTTCCGGAGTGGGGCGTCGTTAGCTAGGCTGTGTAGTTGGGTCAAGCACGTGGGCTTGGAGGAGGAGGAGGAGGGGCGGCAGGGTTGTCGCGAGCGCCGCGAGGTGGCAGCACTGGCGTGCTTTGCGTGCGCATTCGCTTGGAATAATTGGGATGGAATGCAGTCATTTTCCGAGGAGGTGTTCTAATCCCGCCTCAAAATGGACGCCTTGGGCGTGTTCTGTCCTTTTTATAGTCGACGATTTCCCTTCCAACTCTTCCTCGTCACTCTTAAACTAATTCCCTTTTCCGTAACTGAGTTTTGGAGTGAGATGATTATCCATTCTCTTCGTCTGGGGGTCTGTGTGGTCCCATGGGATGGGGGGTTAAAATGTCCCTATCTTGACTAGCAGTGAGGTGGAGTAGTCCTACCCACACCAGTACAACGAGTAGGTTTTGGGCACGACGGTGCGACCCTTGAGTCAGGCGAAGGTACGATGCTTGGTTGTGATGGCCCAAGCTTTTTGTCTTTCTCCTGTTCGAGGGTCGTACGGTCGTTCTCAAGGTTCGTACCGTCGTGCTCAAGGGTCGTACCGTCGTGCTCAAGGGTCGTACCGTCGTTCCAAGAGCGTAAGGAGAGGAATCCAAAATGCGCGGACAAACTTTATTGCGTAGGTCGGTGTTCAGGCCTGCGTAAGGCATGCCCACCACCACCACCACCACCAACTGCCCACACCACCACTTGAGACAGACCAGGAGGCCAGAACCAGCAGATGGGGACGTCAGTTAGCGGGGGGGGGGGAGGAAGGTGGTGGAAACCAGCTGCCTACAAGCACCCCACAACGCACTCTCCCGACACGCTCCTTATTATTCAGACCCCTTGTTGTTCTCTCTCTCTCTCTCTCTCTCTGCTTCTATGTACCTCTGTGGAACCCTCCCCCTTTGCCTCATGATCCTTGATTACACTCACTCCTTGCTCTGTACTTTACCCTTTCCCCTCACACACACATATAGACACACCCTTTGCCAAACACTCTCCTCCAACACGTACACCACACCGCCATCATATCCCTTAACACAAGGCATGTTAATCGCCTCGACATTATTTCAAGTTTTATCACTAAGAAGTTTTCCAAAAGTTCGTCGACAAAATACTATTGTTTCCGAAAAATATATAGACTTATCAACATCAATTTAGACTAAATCTTTCTTCTTGTTAACTAATTGTCCCAATCAATGTTACACTCCTTCACGCAATTACTTGATTATATAACTAGACATTACAGACGGTGAAATTCTGTTCTCAAATTTATAATTCTTTTTGTTAACTCTGTGTTGCAACGTACATTTAGATGTATATGACAGTTTGTGGAATCCAGTTACTTTCAGCACAAGACGACTGAATTTTCTGGTGTTTCTCATTTCTTTCCATAGCGCAAGACGAAGTTTCCCTGGTGTTTCTGACGCCTCTCCATATCCCACGATGCTAAATATGTGTTTCTTACGTGTATGCTACAATCAACGATGCTAAACATTATCTCGTTAGCTCAGTAATGTAATTGTTGATCAGTGTTGTGTAAAGACGGTCTAACATGGTTATTCTTTCCACAGGTGAGTTAGCGTGCCCTGGAGGCGTCCATACTGCAGCCAGACGAGTTTATTGAGCTCCAGGACTTTCATTGTTGGGTATGTAGGTCTCTGTGTACCATGTGGCGTAGACAATGTCGTACCTTCATGGAGGGCGTTGTCATACGTTCATGACAGGCTCCTTACTACATTCATGACAGCCTTTGTCGTATATTTATGATGAGCTGTGCCATACTTTCATGACAGGTGTCTGCCGTGCATTCATGACAGGTTGTGTGGCATACGTTCATGACAGGGTCTGCCAATGCAGATATCATCAGCCAATTATTGTGGAGAAAGCAACCATGAGCAGTCATGAAAATCTACTGCCATTGTGTTAAAGGATGTTCGTCATGTCGTCATGATAATAATGACCAGTTTAAGAAGATTTTTTTGCCTGTATTCATTGGACTAGTTAGATGTATTGTAAGGATGTATGGGGTGTAGGACTCACTGGACGTAGTGTAGGACTCGCTGGGTCTACTGTAGGACTGGCCGGGTGTAGTGTAGGTGTAAGACACTCACCACACACTTGGACCAAGGCTCCAGTAACCCCCCCCCCAAGTCCCTCAGCTACCATCTACCAACACCAGCTCCAGCCTCAGAGGGTGGTAATCAACACCAGGAAATAGTCTCTTGTGGCCCCTGCGTGAAACCCGGTGATGGACGACCCAGGAGAGAGAGAGAGAGAGAGAGAGAGAGAGAGAGAGAGAGAGAGAGAGAGAGGTAGTAGCTGTGGTGATAGGGAAGGAGGCTGGCATGCCCTAACCTAACCTAGCCCTGCCTGGCTGAGCCGCCTATTCAAATGTCGCCCCATTGTGCCATTGTCACCCTTATACATTGTCACCCTCGCCCCTCCCTCCTGACCAGCACCCCCTCCCCTCTCCCCCTGGGCCCCAGGACCTCACTCTCGGCCATGTTTGGGCTCAAGTATGTTAATGGGGGGGGAGGGGGGTGGCTAGGGCCGTGCTAGCTTTTTGGCCTCACATTTCTCCTCCTCCTCCGCATCCTCTTCCTCCGCCCATTCTTCATCACCCAGCCTCCTTTTAGTATGACGTACTTCCCTCCTCCTCCTCCTCCTCCCTTGTAGGTTGCTGACTTTATCATTTATATTCCCCTAAACAGTCGAGCTTGGATGTGCTGCTCGTGAGACGGCTGCAGGGACTCGATTATAGACCAGTATTGCTACCAGGTAAAGTGTTTAAACATGATTAGGAAACACATCCGTAATTACTACCGTGGGAAGAACTGCCAAGATGAGAAGAGGCAAAATGGACACATAGGATATGGTTGGATGAGTGGAGGACGTGAGTTCAGACTGTTTTGCTAAAGGAGAATGAAATAGATCTTGTCAGGTCGGTATGAGCGAGAGGGTCGCTTCGATATATCGACAACTGCTTCGACATGTGAGAACAAGGGCTACACATCACGGCGCCTTTTCCGATGAGATAGACGTCTCCAGAGGTGTTCCTTAGGGCTCAGTCTTAAAGCCGCTGCTGTTTCTGTGTGATCAAATTGCCAGAATGAGTCGAATCGTATCTCTGTTATGTTTTGGAAATGTTGCTGAAATTAATAAGGGAAATTAGGACTGTTTCGGAACCAAGTGAAGTTACACTGAACGAGGAAGAAGAAAACGAGTTTCAGGAAATGATCCTCCCTCCTGAGGATTCTACAGGGTTCCTGCAGTACCCAGGAAACCAGACACGTCTACTGGACAGACCGTAGGCCAAGAAGTGTGGTGATGTTGCCTGTATGTCTGTATGGAATGATTAAAGGATATATGAGGGTCCTGTGATAGGTTGAACCGATGTTTGTAGTGCTGGAAAGATGGGCGGTGTCCAAGGGGACACACACACGAATGATTGATAATTTCCTGATTGTGGTTCTGGGTTGGGGGAAGACTGATGAGGTGTGGACACAGTCGAGTATTTTAGCCATGCCTCTCCACCTGGGACGCCATGTTCACACCTCAGCATGATCATCACAGCCGTGACGCCCTCCTTCCGAACGCCACTCCACATACCACGTACATCCTCCCTCTTGATATCTATACGTATCTCCGTCACACCTTCCTTCACAGTTAACCTCCCCGTCCTCCTTCGCCATCACCGATACGCCGGTATGATCTCATTAATCATAGCTCCGCCAGAGCCAACCCTCTCCTTCCCCCCCCACCCCCTCCTCCTGAAGTCCCTCCTTTGAAATATGTTCTTGTTATCGCTGCTTCTCGCCCCCATCATCTATCTCCCTCTTCATGGGCTCTGTTTTCCTGGTCAAGTGGCGAGGTCACTGCGTGTGACAGCGGCAGCAGGAGTCCCCTCCGTTCCCCCCCACCCCTCCCAGTTGGTGGGAGGAGGAGGGGGTGGGGGGTGGGGGGGCTTGAACAATAGGGAAGGTGGCAGGAGATAGGCAGGAGGAGTTCTCCCTTCCCCCCTCCCCTAGAGTGATTAGGAAGGGGGAAAGGGGGTCGAGGGGGGGGAGGGGTTAGGTTAGGGAGGTGAGAGGAGTTGCTTACACGTCACCCACTGAATCGAAGACGAGGTTGAGCACCTTCGCCCAGATCGAGGATGTGGTTGACCACCGACCCAGATGAAGAGACGAGATTTGACCAGATGGCCAGGTCGAAGACGTGGTTAACCATATGGCCAGGTCGAAGACGTGGTTGACCTGCCCAGGCTGATGAAGACTGTCGCATCACCATACAAAGATCTTCCACGCGGGAAACTGATGTGGCCAACGTGTACCCCATCGGCAGCAGTTCCCTCCCGTAGAGGACGACATGTGATGGAGTGCAACAACCATCGCTCTCCCCGGTGTCCCTAGAAGTATATTTGAGAATAGCGTTTAAAACAAAACTCTTCCAGAAGTTACCTGTAGAGTTTCTAATAGTTCTCAAGTGAACCAAGCCTTGGTGCAGAATTACCGAATCCATTTTGAATAAGCATGAAAGAAATTGAAGTATTTTGATATATCTAGAGATAAAGAAGTTCATTTTTTGTACCTGCACAGATTCAGTATAGAAGTATTGAATAATGCTTACCGAGGTAGGCATTAAAATGATCCATGAAAAACACCGTCGTTTTTTCTGATACAAACGAATGAATTAATTGTTTGTAAACATTCACCTTTAACGCCATCACCTCCTCGTTTTAGGGGAAGAACGTTAACAGTAGTGACGAATATCACCATCACATCCTCCCTCGCGCCTGTGCCTCCCTTATGAACAAGCCCCTTACCCTCCCTTTTTCCCATTATCTCCCATTTGAGCACTCTCCCCTTAACTTCCTCTGTTTACTTCCCATCTGAACACCCCCTCCGCCCTTTCTAATCTCTCACCTAATCCTGTTTGAACGCGCCCTAACCCTACCACCCTTTCTCTTTTCTTCGCATTTGAACAGTACCACGACCGCCTCTTCTTGCTGTACCGGACCTGAGGATGGATGAGATCACGCGGACCATCTGGTCCTCCGGAGGACGATGTTACGACCCCTAAGGGTCGGGTCAGAGGTCAACGCTATCATACCCAAGGATCGCACCGTCGTACTCGTGGGTCGTACCATCATACCCAAAGGTCGTACCGTCATTTAATGGGAGGTGTGGACGAAAAGGATTGATCACGACCTTTTTTTATCATTTCTGTCAAGTGTAAATCAAACTGAATTTTGCGAATCCTGTTATATCAACCTGTTGGAGTTTGCGAAACACACATTTAAAGCTGACGTTGAGCGAATTCTATGTACGCTCCAGACTGTCAAGATATCCAGAAATAAACCTTCTATTGTACACATATATTCACCTCTCTTGTATTAAAAGATATGATTTCTTTTTTCTTTATCAAGACTAAGATGTTTTATCGCCGCTGGAACAACATTATACGTTACTACAGGTCCTGTGTGCTTCAGCTCCAAGGAAATCTTTGTGGACTTCTGAATCACTTATAGACTGTTGGTGAAAGTTCGATGTACAGGAAATTCTTCGAGTGTCATGGAAAGCCAGTATGCCGAGATGTGTCCCATAGTTAAGGGAGTGTCAAATATGTAATGTTAAGGAGTCAGGGCGGTATGTTAGGGGTCGAGTGACATTCCAGTGTCATTACTGTGGTGGTGGTGGTAGGGAGGAGGAGGACATGTATGGGAGGGCGTTTAGGCCTATGAGGGCGCGTCACCCGCTCCGGCCACGAGACGATGACTATCTCTGTTATAAATAAAGCGGAGCCGAGTCTCAACCCGGCTGGCTAGCTGGCTGGCCTCGCTACCACAGGGCCTCCGTAACCTGAGGACTCCCTATTCCTTCTTCCCATCAACCCCTCTGCCCTCTTCTTCTTCATCATCTTCGACATCATCATCAACAACAACAACACAGCCATCACCAACACCTCTACAACCACTAGCAAAGCACCTTGGACTGCTGCCACCACTACCAGCAAGGCACCCTGGACTACCAACACAATCACTAGCAAGGCCCCCTGCTCTACCACTACCACTAGCAAGGCACACTGGACTACCACCACCACCACTATTAGCAAGGCTCCCTGGACTACCACCACCACTACTACAGTCCACTCCTAAGGCCTCCCACCCTCTGCCTGGCACCCGTCATACAGTGTCGTCTTTCCTAGCTTTATCGTACCGTCCACGGTCACTGCTCTTGTGAAATTTGATCCCTTATACCTGAGTAGTCTGGCTGCAGAGGCCGCCCTGGCCCCTTCCATCAGTACGTCCTCAGTTCCCTCTGTAACTCCATACACTACCAAGTCTGTCGAAGAGCCTGTGGTGGCTTCCTCGCGCCATGTGAGACGCGGAAGAGCTAGGGAGTTTTTGCTTGCCGTGCTGTGGTGCGCTAGATGTATATAGCTGTTGTAGTCCGTTGTGTCGTTCCATTTCCTCATACAGCCTTCCTTATCAGCTCACTTATCGCTCCTCTTGCTTCAGTGGCCCTGGTTATCTTTCGTATCTTATTTATTCAGCCATATTCGTCATCGATTTCTTAAGCACGACGGTACGAGCCATGAGCACAACGGTACGACCTTGGAGCTGGACGGTACGCTCCTTGCGAACAACGGTGCGACCCTACGACGCAACAAGGGTACCTTCCGTGTCCTTAGGCCCCACTGGAGTTCACCTGTCACCCTCCTATGTTGATATATTGCACCCACTGGACGCTCTACCCTCGGCCATGTACCCTCCACCCATGCCAGTACTGAAATACTTTGTGTATATTTAAACGAGTACAGATTTCAGAAACGACGACTCGGTCAACACAACTGTACGACCCTTGAGCACGATGACACAACCATCTAGCTCAGGTGGTTAAAAAGGAGAGAAAGAAATGCTTAGCTACATCGAGTACACAGCTTAACACTCTCTCATCTTCTCGCACAGATAAGCTTTTAACATCCCCCCCCCCTTCCTCCTCACCATCTCAAGCTTTGCTTTGTTTAGAGAAATACCTTTAGAACACACGATCCGACACCACCTTAATATAAGACACTGTTTTCTAATTCCTTTTTATTGGAGACTGGAATGTCTGAAATTTAACACCACTTACCATCTGGACGTCCTCTCTCTCTCTCTCTCTCTCTCTCTCTCTCTCTCTCTCTCGTACCATACTAGGGTTAAGCGTACCCTGGGTTGGGAAACCGCTGGTCTGAACCATATTCTGGCCTTTCTCAAGGTATTGTGCTACAGGTATAAAAGGTCTTCCACAGCCTCTGTACTTCTGTGTTTCTCACTCATAAGTACATCTCCAATTTTCATCCTCATTAACGCCTCATTTATGAGGTACCGATACGAAGCGCACACTCACTACGCGTCACATTCTCAAGGTGTAAAAGCAGTGCGGTATTGTTCAGGTTTATGTACAAATATCAAGGATCAATAGAAAAAATTATTGACCAATGAGAGAAGCAGTGGGTGGCTACTCCCTTATTTGACCAATTAGTGCTAGCTGCCTCAGGTCATCGGGGTGTACTGCTACGTGACGTCACCAGTTCTCGTCCTCGCTCTCGCTGGGTCAGGTCTGGTCAGATGTCGAGCGCTGGGTAAAACCAGGCAACACTGTGCAAAAACGCATGCAAGACGCAGTGCATTACTCTAAGCAACATGATCGTCACACAGTCTAGCTAAGATCAGGCCCAAGTTTCTACCCTAGTACTATCATATAATGACGATTCTCCATAAGAAACTCTACGGGAATCGGCGCTATAGCTTCCCCCTAATAAAGAAAACGGAAATGGTGATTAGCTTCAAGTTATACAGACGACCGCAATGGAATTCCGAAAGCTCAGCTTATGAATAGACGCTCACCAGCGCCTTTATCTTTACGTGGATTCCAGTGACTCGAAGTCATCACTGGACGGAAGACGACTACAGAACAATCATCGCCAATTGTTATCGTTACTGTAATTGTTATCATCATCGTCGTTGTTATCAGTCATTTGATATCATAACGTCTTTGTCGACAGTGTCATACTTATCATATTTTTCCTTGCATTTTTCTCATACCTCCTGACTGTGGTCATGTGTAGAAATGTGTTAAAGAAAAAGGTATCTTACTACAGGTATACAAGTATATGGGTAATATCTATTAATCTTGTTGTATGAGAAATGTATAATTGTAGATAAGTCATTGTAGTTGTAATAGTGGTGTATTATTGTATTTGCACCGATGTAAATGTAGGTGTATCAGTGGTGTATGATTATATTATCCATGTAGATGTAGGTGTGTCAGTGGTGTACCAATGTACGCGTGTACATGCAGATATGGGTGTATAAGTGGTCTATTCATTGTATGAAAACCCATGTAAACGTACGTAGCTGTACTGATGTAGGTGTAGAGCATAGATGTATCATTGTATTTATCAATGGGAGGGTACAAGTTAATGATACGAAAGACAGGCTAGTGTGGGCATTTGAAGACATATTGTAGATGATTTCACAGTTACCGTAACTGTATATTCGTCATTGTAGGTGTGGTAATCATGGGGTATAATTTCACTGAAGAAATGGGGGCGATGTATCAAGGAATGGGTTCGTTATGAGTGTACATAGGTAAATGTGTCAGTGTTAGTGTATTAGCTTGAATTTGATTCTGTAGGGATGTCAGTGTAGCTGTATCAGTGTGCGTGTATTGTTGTAGAAACGTCAGTATAGGAATACCATTGTTGGTGTAGGTTTCAAAGTATACAAGGAAGGTTTCTTGGTATGGGAGTACCACGTTGGGCGTATGAATATATGTGTATCAGTCAGTATGGGTGTATGATTATAGTGTATAAGGCAAGAAGTGATACTTAAACAGCGCAGGTGCAACAGTGCCAGGGTGGGTGTATGACTTTGGATAGTGTCAGTATAGGAGTGCCAGCGTAAGTATGTGGCCGAACAGCATAGAATGTAAGCATGTCAGTGAGAATAGGTAATATAAGTAGATGAGAGAGAGAGAGAGAGAGAGTGTTGGTTCCCGGGACACCATAACTACCATGAGTGAGACGTAGACTGTGTCGCTATAGATGTATCGTTGACACAACCCACCAGGGGGGGTCTACCGTTGTTGTTTACGGGGTGTTTAAGCTTTGTAGATGTAGTGGTGTTAATGGAGTAGTCTGGCGTTGCCAGGGGGTTGTCCTGTCGCACGGCAGGTGTAGATGTAGTTGACTAACAGTGGCTAATGTGAGTGTACCGTTGCAGAGGAGGAGTATCGGAGGGGCGCGGGCTGGGACCCCGGGTTACCTGTCGACGGCGATGTGAAGATGAAGGCCGCCCCCGCCCCGGCCGGGGACCCGCGCCCCTCACTCACGCCGGACCCGTCCACGCAGCTCGGGGTTGGTGGTGGCGGCGCGCCGCCCCCCTGCAACACCACCAGCACAGACACTACCTCCAGCAGCGACAGTGGCCGTGAGAGTGGTGGGCGGTGGGCGGCGGCGGTACTACTCTTGACGCATGTTGTGGAGATCGCTGCCATGGTGGCTGCCACCCTGGACCACGGCCTCTCCACCCACCTCCAGACTAGAGACGCCCACGAGCCGACCGAGGCCACCCATGCACCACTGGAGGTTACCCACGCGCCGCCCGAGGTCACCCAAATGCCTCCAGAGGCCGCCTTGGACAGCAGGCAGGGCGTGTGGGGTCAGACGGCAATGCCCCTGCAGGTAGCGGTGGGAGGAGCGCCCCTGGTGGTCATCACAGCCATCTCCCTGGTGTGGGCGGTGCGGGCGCAAGACTTCTCCGGGAGAGCCACGGCCCGCATGCTGTGCTGGCTCCTGCACGTCCTTCAAGCCTCCATCCTCTGGCGCTTCCTCAAGGTCCACCTCGCCTTCGACTCGAGCGACGTGGCCGAGTTAGGGACGCTGCGCTTCGTGCAGGTGCACGTGCACACGCTGCCCTTCCTGATCTTGCACGTGGCCATGATGGTAGGGGACGGCGGGGAGCCTGGCGCCGTGAGCGTCCTGGTAGCAGCGGTCATGGTGGTGTCGGCTGTGGTGACCATCATCGTGGCCACCACAGCCAGCCACAGCAGCCGCCCGTCCTCCCTCACCCCGCCCACCATCACACAGGTCGCACACAACCCCATCCACGGGCCGGGCGCCGACCCCAGCCACGACGTGGCAGCGCGGGTGGTGGTCGCCGTGACCACCTCCTGTGTCATGTGGAGCAGAGCGGTGGCTGTGGCCGCGCTCTTCTGCCTCCACCTAACCTGGGCGTGTGCCCTGATCCTCCTCCACTGGCTGGCGGCGCTCGTCTGGCTCAGTCTGCAGCCGGAGCTGGAGCCCGTCACGCTGGGTCCCGTCCGTAGGGCACTCCGCCGAGCGTTCCTGGCCTACCTTCTGCTGTGGGACTGGCACGTCTTCCGTGACGACGCCACGGCCCTGACGGTGTGCGCTCGGCCGCGCCTCCCAGCAGCCTACTACACCATCGCCGCCATCCAGAACGTGGCCGTCACCGCCACATGGTACACCACGGGCAGGGACGTCCTCCCTGTGGTCCGTACCGCAGCCCTCTCGTCCGTGCTGGCCGCCCAGGCCGTGGCGCTGCTGCTCTTGGCACTCTCCTACCTCTACTGCTCCTCGCTCCTGCCCTCCTGGCCTCGTGACAAGACCTCCGCCCTCGCCAGGACGGCCTCGCTAGTCATCCCAACAGCCAAGTCTGCGCCCACAATCACCTTCGACACCCAGGAACACAACAACTCCTACGTCGACTTTAAGGACGTCGAAGAGGGCGAGGTGCCAGAAGTTCAGAACAAAAGAGACGAGGATTCGAACCGGGAAGTTGTAACGCCTTTGAAGAATATGCCACCCATGGCCCACTCTACGCCTCGCACGCCCCTGCCGCTGCCCCCACGCCTCATGGCAGCCCACCTCCCACCCACCATGTTCAGCTTCTCGCACGACATCTTGCCCCCGCGGCTGGCCAAGTCTGAGCGGTCGTCCACGGACAACGGGTCTTTTAACTCTCGGAACACCAATACGCTCCCAACGCAGCTGCCACCGGAGTACGACCTGCTGCAGAGGGCTCATGGGTCATTCTCGGACAGCTTCAGTTCGCTCTCCTGCGGCACCATCCATCGCACGTCCACCACCGCGAGAGTCCTGGCGGCTCAGGCTCAGGACGCGAGGGCCCAGCAGCGCACACCGCCGCCTTCCATCAAGCTCACCTTCGCCTCTCATTCCTCCTGCAGGAATGGCTTCTGCCATTGTAAGTTATTCGATGGCATTGAGAGCCCCTGCGAAGTGGAGGAGAAAGACGAGGAGAGGGAAGAGCCGCAGGAAAGACACCACAGAGCAGTCGAGGACAAAGGTTATGTAAATAAAGGAAGTGTTGGTCGAGATCTGGTCGGCAACATCGGCGACCAGACGGACCAGGCGATGGGCGGGATGGGCGTGCTGCGCGGCACGCCCACGGCCGTGCAGGCCACGTGCGAGTCCGCACCGCAGGTGGCGGTGGTGCGGGGCATTCAGAGGTTTCGTGTGGTGTGCGCCGCCTGCCTACAGGCCCACGACCCCCTCCTCACCCGCTGCCACACCCACGCCTCGCCCCCTGAGCCGATCTTCGCGCGGTGCCACGCCCAGACCTCGCCTCCAGAGACGCTCCTCTCCCCTGGGTGCCACGGTATGCCACTGGTGCGGTGCCCTACCCTCAGCCGCTCTTGCGTAGGTCTGGGGGGCGGCTCCAGCACTGACTACCCGTCCGACACGGAGGTGACGGCCAACGCCGACACCCTGAGCTCCGCGTCAGCAGACTCCCACTCGACCTACAGCACGTGGCCCGTGGGTCGCGGCCCCGGGATGGCACGCCTTCTGCAGCTGCATCCAGGCTCTCACGATTACGTGACGGCGTGGCTGCGGCACCAGCAGGCCCGGGGACCCCGCATGCCCCCTGCGCCGCCCCCTCAGGTCGGCCACGAATCCTCCCACTCCGTCAGTCCTGACCCACCTCCCCGCCGTCAGCGTCGCCCCAGGCGCCACCTGCCTCGCCCCCGACGTCATAAGGACCCCCCGCCGCCACACCTGCTGCAGGATCTGGAGACCGTGGTATGAGTACCACACAAGTGTTGCTCCTACGCCTGTGTGTGTGTGTGTGTGAGACATCAGTGCAGATACCGTGAACTGTGACTCGTATGACACTGCTGAAGCCAGAGTTATACCTGCATGTTCGGTGCTGTGAGTGCGGAGCGCCTGCGTATCTGGCGCTAGCAGGGAACGAGCGCCGCCTCCGTCAGGGTGACGCAAGCAGGAGGCCAGGACAGGGTAGGGCGGCGCGAGTGCGGGTGTGCAGGCGCGTGTCGAGGTAGCGGGCGCGAGGTCTGCTGCGTTACAGTCTCAGGGGTGCGGACGGGTGGGAGCCGGCTAGGCTCCACTGCTCACCGGGGAGGGTCCTGCCCGCCCACACCCGGGCAGCCCGTCCACCACCTAGCTGGGTGGTGGGCAGGGTACGGGCGGTGCGGGCTGGGCCTCCTACGTAATATAAGTCGTAT
>JAYMFT010145144.1:0-12741 GCA_038088735.1 Panulirus argus
TATATATATATATATATATATATATATATATATATATATATATATATATATATATATATATTTATTTATTTATCTTATCGAATACGACCTCTAATTCAGCTTTCATCAGTCTTGCTGATATTCTCAACTTGCTTCACGATTCGCTTATACTACTCAGGTAAATTACCAACAAGCTGGCCAAAGCTCATAGCAAGGGGCAGAACTAAACCCAAGTAGAAGAAACCAATATTGTAATTCTTCTTAGGTTTACAGTGACACAAGACAACACAACTCAACGCTTCGTGACTCGTGTTACATTCTCAAGAGTAAGGACAGTAGGTTAAGGTCTACGTTTATCTACAAAAATCAAAGATCAAAGGAAAGAATTATTAACCAGTGAGAGATTAGAATGTAGGGCTGTCTAACATATCCAACCCTAATTGGTCATTATTTTTTCCTTTGATGGAGAGTCTTTAAAAGTCGATCCAGATGAGGACAGAGTGTGACAGACGGAGTATTTTAGGAACATATCAAACATACCACAAGAAGCCTTCACCCATGCGGATAGAGAGACAGACAGATAAAAGTAGAAAGAGATAAGACATGGACGCATCACAAATAGCATTTGTGCATCATTGCGCTAATGGAAGAGAGGCGTGGTTTATGCGCAGTATGATTCGCCACAGCGTAAGTATCTGTCCACCGATGGAAAGGCGCAGTATCTGCGTTCCTCTCCACGTCGACGCGCAAACCGCGCACTTACGGAACACTGCGCTATTTCTATCGGGCGAGGTATGTGTAGTGGTGTTTCTCTACGCCGTATTCTGTGGTGACGTCACGGTCGTCTGTGGCGAGGAATGTTGACAAAGCCCATGACGTCAGTGGCCGGCCGGCCCGGCGTTCGAGGTCGCCAAGGACGCGCGCGAGCGGCTTTACCCGTGTGACGGACATCACTTCACACACGTCTTCCCGGGAAGTTTCAGACTTCCCAAACCAGTTCTTTTTTTTGTATGATTATTGCAATTTGCCTCTGGTTTTATCATTCATGTCAGTTCGTTGTTTTTGCCGAGATTAAAAGTTTTTCCAGGTATCCAGAGGGAAGATTTTGACAGACTGACAAAAAAGACGGAGAGTCAGACAGCCACACACACGTACACACAAATATATACACACAGACACCCCCATTTCACGCACACACACACACACCTAAATAACTGACTTAGGCTGGGTTATGTGTGTATGTGTGTGTGTGTGTGTGTGTGTGTGTGTGTGTGTGTGTGTATGCATACATACATAGGAGTAAAGACATGGTACATACATACAAGGCTAAGAGAAGGGGTAAAACGAGTGTAAAACTCTGTCTCTCTTTCCCTGTTACACACAAATAGTAATAACACACACTCTCAAGACGAAAGATACTGATTTACGGATTGTGCGTTCTTCGGCGGCCAGGAGGCATTTGGCACCTTTCCACATAGAAGGTCTGTAAAGAAGCTGTATTTTCAGAAAGTGGATCAAAAATCTTTTTAAGTGGAGAGGAACAGTGGACGCACGCCGGAGAAGCCTTCAGGCAATGGGATGAGTCAACATTGGTGCCCAGATGGTGCCTCCGGGTTGTAGTCTTGTGCCGCTGGTGCTCCAGAATATTTCTGCGGACGACGCCAAGGTCATGAGAGAAGCGAGGGATAACGAGACCTTTATCGACATCAAAAAAGGATCTAGACAAGCTCCAGAGACAGTCTGAGGTATGGTTGATGAGGTTCAAGCCAAGTAAATGCAAAGTAATCAAGATAGAGACGCAAGGAAGGAAGGCCAAGATGTGATATGTATTGAAATTAAGCAAGAAACAAATTGCATAAATCTGATTGTAAAAGGTACTTAGGCCTTGACCAAACCTGTCACCAGAGCATCAAGAGACTTGTTGAGGAGGTAGTCTGTATACTGACTGATTTTAGATCAGCATTTAAGTAAATCGTTTACAACCTACAACCGTATCATCATGTGCTTCTCAGAACTGGTCACCGTATTTGAAGGAGCATGGAGACCTCGTGGAGAAGGCCCGCATGAAAGCAACAAAGAATGTTCCTGAGAAAAAAAAAGCTGTGTTTCAGGGAGAGAGGTTTAAAGGCCAGCTGTAGAGAACAGAACAATGAGAATAAAGACTTGATCACAATTCTCGTGGTTAGACTAGTCTGGCAACGTCGAAGGTAACTGTTCCTTTGAAAGATGAAAATAAAGAGCAATCACACAGCACGGGAAGAGATTAAGCAGGAAACTTATAAAAAATGGTGTAAAAGAGCATATTTAGAGTATTAGGGCTGTGGAGGAAAGGGAATAAGGCAAGTGGTGTATCTGTAAATGCAGACGTTTTTTAAAAGCTTAAAGAGGTGTATGACAATAGAGAAGGTTCAAGAGCTGAGGCCACACAGACTCCTTCCCTTATTGTAGGTATAGGTAATTACAAACACAGACACAAACAAACACACGTAAACAGAGAGAGACAAGTATGAAACGAGATGGGAAAGAAAAGACACATTGCTTCAACAAAATCATTAAAAAAACAAATAAACACGATAGTTTTGACATTAAAATCTGCATGGTACCTCACTTCCCCTGGTACACTTCTCCAGCAGCCCCACCTCTTGCTCTGGACTCTCTTCCAGCATCAGAGTTGTTCGTCATGGCTTAGGTCCTGACGGAGGAGCATAGTACATCATGTTATCTTTTACTCATCGTTTCAATACATAGTTTTCGTGGCATTCTTGGATAAGATTTCCAGTGTCATTCTCTAAGTATTGAGGTCGCTTTCCAGGTGCAAGTGACCGGAGGTAGTGCTTGACCGCTGGTTGGAATGACGACTTTTTGGAGTTTAAAGAACAGAAAGGTTCTAGAGAGTGTCGTGGTCAAGAGAAGGTTGGGAAAATAGGAGAGTAATTGAAGGGCAATAGATCCTTGAGCTTAACCCAAGTGCAATAGTGTTTGCCAATCTTTTCCTGTTACATTGTAAGACTTTTCTGATTACTTTTTCACTTAGAACGTAAAGCTTTGAATAGTACATCCTTCATTACACTAAGAGTTTTATTATCACATTTTATATTAACTATAAGGCTTTTATGATTACATTTTCTCCTACTTTGTAGAACTTTTATTAATGCATTTTCTGTTATATCATAGGACTCTTGTTGTAACATTTTCTCTTACATTGCAAAACTTTTATTGGTGCATTGTCTGTTGCACTGTCGGACTATTATTAAGGTATTTTCTATGACACAGAAGGCGTTTAGGACTTGTATGATTACAAATGCTCAAGATATTTCTGAGGCCATACACGCTCTCACTTCATACGTAGATTGACCTGATAAATCTTTCACTCAAAGTGATTTTCATTTAAGATTTATTTCACTAAAGATATGTGTTACTCAAGATGTGCTTCACTCAAATTCATTCAGGTATGTGTCACTCACGATCAGATTCAAACTGCTTAAGCTGAATCATATTTCGCTCATAAATGAATTTCACTCAGACAGCAGCAGAAGCTTTTTATTCAGTAATTTACAAACAAGAAATCGTAAAGTGATGCTATACTGTATGATACATAAAAGAATACACATATATATAGTTCTTAGAGACAATATACGATTGAATCCTTATTTCATGAATGGATGATTACACCATAAATACTGTTTCATTTGGGTACATGGAAGGAAATATTATTATGAATAAGTATTACCTGCGCAGATGAATAAGTTTATTCATGGTTATGCATTATTTCTCAGTGATGAACTGAATAAGTGGAGCAGTTATAACCCCTGAAAAGAATCTAAAAGGGTTTCTCTCATGTCAGCAGTGTCAGGGTAACCAATGTGTCAGCGGGATCAGGGTAGTTATCATGTCAGCAGTATCGGCGTCGTTTTCATGTCAGCGGTGTCAGGGTAAACATCACGTCAGCAGTGTTATGGTAACCGCCATGTCAGCAGTGTCATGGTAACCGCCGTGTCAGCAGTGTCAGCGTAGTTATCATGTCAGCAGTGTTAGCATAGTCTTCATGTCAGCAGCGTCAGGTTATTTATCATGTCAGTAGTATCAGGGTAGCTATAATGTCAGTGGTGTCAGTGTAGCCATCACGTCAGGAGTGTCAGGTTACATGCCAGCAGTGTTAAACCTTCTCCTTAATACTTTTCTGATAACTTTGATACAGTTATCTATTCCAGTTCAGTAACGTAATAGAGGAGCACAACAATACACAAGAAAATATATCATACACTAATAGAATCATGATAGTCCCTTCATAATAGGTTCCGTATATCTTAGATACATGAAGGCCAGATTTCTACAAGTCTTTTTCTCTATCTAAAGGCTCGTCCATGTAGCGTCTCTGCCTCACTGGTGTTGGTTACGATGCCCTACTCCTATTCAAGATATGGCAAAGGAAACACTTTCTTTTAAACAGGCATGTCTTTGATAATTTTAGTTGTAATATAAACATAACTAATTTTTTATCTGTGTGGGTTAGTCCAACCAAAGCACCAGGGCCCCATGTAACCTCCCGTGTATGGTATCTCTTGGTCAGATTGCTTTTGAGATCACTTTACCGGGAGGCGAGCTCTGATGGGGTTAGCACTTTGATCAGTCAGGTACCCATTGTAGCAAAATGAGTTAACACCAGAGGGTCTGCCAGGTGTCTGCATTGCTGGTGGTCAGTCATCCTTGAATTCAAGGCTGAGACTCTTGGTGGAAAAAGGCGATGACGTTGTCGTCATAGGCCTGAGGCCTGAGACTGTCGAGAAACAAGTTGGTTGGTCAAGATTCATTGTCATGACGCTTTGTTGAAGTCGGTACGAAGGTCCAGACCGAAGGAACTTGAGAAGACCACAGAGGAACCGACGGATATTCAGTCGGTTTCCACAAGAGGGGCGAGTGATGTTCGGTCTGAAGATGTCAGAGGCACGTCCGTTGGTTCCTGATGAGACTCGGGCGACCTAGAAGGACTAATGTCTTCAGGAGAGGTAAAGACTCCACTCTCACCACTCTCAGGGGTCAGAGCGCCCGTCGCCTCAGTCGCAGGGAGCAGGGTTGTCGCCTCAGGCAGTGGAGCAGTGCTGGAAACGCAGCCTCGAATTCTCCGACAACGCCCATGCCAGTCGTAGGAATAACACGGCAGACAGGGCGATTCATTCGGACGCGTAGTTCCCTGTGCCCCTCCGGCGTTCTTGATGGGGTCTCTGGAAATCACTGATGTCCACAGGGCGGAAGAAACGGAGCCGTCGCTGTTGACGACGCAGCCAAACTCCCTCCTGCAGCCCATCTCCTCCTTCCTGTAGCAAGGTAGGCACGGAGGGTCGATCAGAAGTCGACGGATACCGCGCATGCCGAGGTTCTGTGTGGTGTTCGAGGCCTCCGTTGCCTGGAAAAGGAAGAAACAGTCAGTAAGGTGAGATATTAGATATGCTGGAGGCCACAAGGAAAATGAAACACGATAATCCGAGCACTTTCGTGATAATCCACATCCTCACGAAAGTGCTCGGATTTCCGTGTTTCGTTTTCCTTGTGGCTACCAGCATATACCCAAATCACGTGCTCTTTTGTGATTTATATCTGCTTTAGAACGCGTGGAATTACTCCATAGTGACGATGCACTCGCTGTAACTATTAAAGTATGTCAGACGAAATACTTACGATTGTCATGGGTTTTGAAAACTCGCAGCGCAGCTCAGGAAAATACCCTGACTTAATCTTACCCAACCAAGCGTAATCTTCCCAGTGTTAGCAAATGTGGCCTTTTTTGTCTGTTTCTTGGCTCTACCTCGCTGACGCCGGGGGTGGCGATGTTATTTTCTGTGGGGCGGGGTGCCGTCAGAAATTGATGGAGGCGAAGAAGTATGATTATGTACATGCGTATATATATATATATATATATATATATATATATATATATATATAGATAGATAGATATGAATATCATACTAATCCGTGATGGTAATTATGAAGGTGAAATCGCACTTCAGTAGGAGTTCTTAGAGTTTTATTTAACTTGCAGTTTATCTATGCATGTGGCACTTCTAGTTTCATGGAGACAATGCACTTCTTCAGGTGCTAATTATCAACAAAGTTATTTAAATCCCGACATCACTCTCGGGCTGGGTATACCGTCTGCTTCCAACCCTCAAACACCAAACACTGGCCGACCGTTAAAGGGAATTGCTGGGGTGCCTTGTGTTTTTTTTGGGGGGGTGCCTTTTGGTTATGATGGGAGTGGTTGAGCCAGGGTAGGCAGATGCCTTTTGGGTATTTTTTTTTTCTTTTTTTTTGGGGGGATTGGGCCAGCTGGTTAGTCTTAACAAGTGCCAGTGCCACTGAGAGAACCTTGAACAAAAGATGTGTGTGATACTTTTAGCTAGGTGACCCATACACCATGGTAAAGTTAACCTATACATTATGGTGAAGGTGACCCCTAAATTATAGGGGAGGTGACTCCTCTATCATAGGAAAGGTGATTCCTAAATTATGCTGAAGGTGACCTTTACATTATATTTAAGATGACCCCCCCCCCCTTATTATGTTGAAGTTGACCTCTATATAATGGTGAAGGTGACCCGTACATTAGGTTAAAGCGACCTTTACATTATAGTGAAGGTGACTCTTACATTATGATGAAGGTGGCCCGTACATCATGGTGAAGGTGACCTCTGCACTACATTAAAGATGATCATACATTATTATAAAGGTGAACATTTACATTATATTGAAAGTGACTCCTACATTATTATGAGGGTGAGCACTACAATATAGTGAAAG
Organism: Panulirus argus; assembly: GCA_038088735.1. Classification (NCBI taxonomy): domain Eukaryota; kingdom Metazoa; phylum Arthropoda; class Malacostraca; order Decapoda; family Palinuridae; genus Panulirus; species Panulirus argus. The sequence goes on from JAYMFT010145144.1 coordinate 6,775, forward strand.
TGACTCTTTCATTATGGTGAATGATTATAACGAATACTTAATAGAAATGTTACATAGAATCTGTACATAACTAATGTTATTGCGTGTGTCTGTCTGTATGTGAGAGTGTCAGTCTGCAGAAATACCTTGGACATGGTTAGGTCAAAGGCCAGTGGAATCGAGGGTGTAGAGATGGGGATGTAGGAAAGATAAACCTTAGCAATGAAGATGAGGGTGTACTTGGGGTGTAGGCTTATTTGCCTCTGCAGTAAAGATGAGGGTTACACTGTGAGTAGAGAGTCACCTTTGGTGAGACTGCATTATTGGAAACATGATTCATGAGGAAAATTTAAGAAAAATAGAAGGCTCAATAGAAATTTGACACTGACTATGTATATACAAAGATACTGAAAAGCTTAGGGTAGGTATATATACATATACTACACGGAGTAAAGAAGTTAACACATGAAAGAGGACCAGATGGTCTTGGACGAGGTTATGTGTAGGATCAGTGATGATCAATGAAGTTCCTGCTGCAGGTAGATGATGAGTTGATTGTAAATGCGAAGTTCAACACCATAGTTTCCCTTATGGTGTTTAGGGAGCAGCCAGCCACCCTGGGGCCAGTGAGAAGAAACTTTGCATAACTGTAGGGCAGGAACCCCCATTTAAGGAGCTCCCACAGCTTCAAGGCTGCGCTCCTGTCAGAAGCAGGGAAAGGACAGAATCATTCTAGAATTGATTTTTGATTTAGGCAAGGTGTCTTGAAAGCATTCATCTCTTCACTCAGGCATCAAGATGTTACTGCGAAATAATCATATATCATATTAGAATTCGTCCAGGGCTACATGTGGATCCCATGACGTGTGACTCTGACCAAATGGGGAATGACGAAGCAGACGACCAGGATTTGTAAGTTCTGCCTTTGGTTTCAGCTTTATAGTCTGCGATGATAGAAAAACGTCACATGGCAATGAGGCTTGACGCTTCAATTTTCTTTTCTTTCATTCAGCGACTGTTGATGATTCCCGTTAACAGGAGACAGACTGACTGTTACTGCAATATGAGCGTCGCTCTTTTGTTTCTTTGTTCCGCCTCCCCTGTCATGCGGTGTTTAATGACCTCCCACAACGCGTCATCTATCATGATGAAACGACGGGGTAAAATAATGGAAATATTTACAATACGTTTTCTATGAATTGCGGAATTATGTCTTGGTTTACCGGGTTCCCAAAATGTGTGTGGTTATAGTTATATAAAGTGGAAGTTAACAGACATCCACCTGCCTGAGGCTACACTGCGAGTGAAAAGTCTCCTTTGACAACACCATCTGTAGACGAGAAAGGCGTCCAGTCTCGTCAAGGAACTTTTCACCATAAAGTAATCCATCATTCCGCTGCTACAAGAAGTTGGGCAGCCTTAGAGCTGCAGGAGCTCCCTCAATGAAAAGAGTCCTAGGATTATATAGTGATAATGATGATGACGGTGATGATAATGATAATAATGATAATGATAGTGATGATGATAACAATAATAATCATTCTTGGGGATACTATTCAAGTATCTCTTCTGTGTCGAATGAGGGGACTAGCTGAGTCGGGTGGCTGAAAACTTTCTCTCTTGTATTATCTCTTCTAAAACAAGCACAGATTGAATGTGCAAAGCGAGGATTCATTCTCGACGGCTGAGACTAAGGAGCCTGACCATGTGTGGCTTGAACCAGGATGGAAAAGAAAAGGAAAAGGCTAATGCGGGGTTTTTGAAGCGAGGGACGGGTCTATAGTACGCTGGGGGTGGAGTGAGGTTTAGAGGGAAAATCATTTGTTGTTTGCAGATAATGTGGCTCTGGCGGCGGACTCGAACGAGATACACTAGCGGGTGGTGACACAGTTTTGGGAGAATGTGTAAAAGTCGAAAGTTGAAAGTAAATGTGAATGGAATTAAGGTGATAAGGTGAGAGAGAGACAGGATGGTTTGAGTATAAGTTTGAACGGGATGACCTGGAGGAAGCGGAGTCCTTTACGTACCTGGGAATGGACTTGGCGGCGGATGAAACCATGGAGGATATGAAGTATAACAAGGATGAAAGGACTCAAGGGCTTGCCTGCGTTAAGGGACGCGTGAAAAAAGGAGTCTAGTGTCTGTAAGGGCAAAGATAGGTATGTCTGAAGGTGTGGTATTCTCGATAGCGTTGTACGAATGTTATTCTTGGACCGTGAAAGCAGAAGAACTGGAGTGCGTGAATATGTTGATAACTGGAGTGACAAAGGGCAATATGTGGAGTGCAGAGGGATGATCACGTAAGGCAGGATTGTCAGAAAAAGGTATTTTAGTGGGTGCAGTCTGAATAAGGGGGTCGACCAGGGTGTGATGAAATAATCTGGGCAAATAGAGAGGAAGAGCTAGGGAAAAAGTGATTCAGAGTGTCAGTACCAAAACACCCTTTCTAAACGCCCAGACATAGGCAAAAACCGATGAACACGTCATACTTATGCCTAGAAAGCCCACCGACTTGAGAAGATGCATAAATGCTAACAATATATGGCCCTCGAGATAGTATAACCTACTGTTAAAGGTCCATATCCACGAGGAGTTTACTGGAACTGCTAACACTCCACTAAGAAGTTACTTAGAATGGAGCAAATTCTTATCAATAGAGGCTATCCCAACACAGCCACCGACCAGCATATGCACAAACTCTTATGCTTCAGTACTGCTTGCCAGGAACAACATCAGAACGCAACCCTACTAAACGTACTGTCAGTAAGGGCCATGGTCCTTGAATATCTCTGGGTTAACTCGAGCCGAGACACAAGCTGTCGGCTGGCTAGGTCTGTCACAACTGTGGTCCTTTACCCCACCCCAAGTTGGAATCCATATATCTACCAAGAGGAGAAGGGTTGAACAGCTAGTTGACCTGTGGGCCGTCTGCCTGCGCCAAGGATCGAAACCAGGCCAGTTGACTGGTAGTCTGGAACGCAAAGGACATCAACATATATCTGTGTATATATGTATCTACCTGTACAAAGAGTGCTGAAGAAGCCTAACAATCAACCTGTACGAAGAATAATTTCTCACACCTACAACAAAGTCCAAGCCACTGTAATCCCACGCAAGACTTTGACCCACAACATTCCACTCTGTTCCCTCAGTTTCATTGTCATCACAATGGTATAGCGAAGCCTGAGAATAACATTAGGACACAAAAGCATTTTTTCGCTTGTATGTCAGACTGCTGATCCAAATTCTGTAGCGTGGAAAGATATCCTTTGAAGGAAGTGCGCAGGATATTGTACCAATATCTGATGGTAGACAACCATCTCGTTGGACGCAGAATTGACTTGTTTGACAGTCTGGTGGTGTGTGATCTTATCTATTCTAATCCACCGTCCAATATGCAGAGCACAACTTTGTCCTTGCACTAGGGATAAACAAAGAGATGTTTCCGGCATTTGTTTTGCGTTGAGGGGTGACGTTTTTCGTTCTCTGTTGCTCATAATCATCATCAGAATATACCATCGCGTGCCACCTGGAGTCATACCGCGTACTTTATTTTTTCATCCCTGATATCGCTGTGGTGTTGACTTGAACGTAGAACACCGTTCACTTGTAAGAATCTCTTTGGATATGTACAAAGTAGGACACTACGAACTTAGCCGGGGTCACTTTATGTGATTGTGATGTTTCTGAATTGGGTCTGTGCCGTGTCACATGCATAGTTTTGTTCGTCTGTGTGTCGGTGTGTGTGTGTTTGTGTCAGAGAGAGAGAGAGAGAGAGAGAGAGAGAGAGAGAGAGATTTATGTTTGTGTGTGTGTGTATGGTGTCGAATCTGCAGGTAGGTCGGTTACCTTCTACGGGCCAGCAGGCATATTTACAGATGTATTCAAATTTCCCTGACAGTCATTCTTACCTACATTCATAATCTCATAACTCAGTTTCTTCCATTCACCCATTACTCTTAAACTATGAGAGTAGTTCTTTAAATCGTTTGTAACAAGTTTCTCATAAACGAATGAGCTTTTACGTAAATTCAGATATGGTTTTACTGTGTTTCTTAGGCTTTCATACGCCATATTTGCGTCGCTGGTGGCTGGACGACACATTATACAGCTGGAACGTCTGCTCAACCAAGAAGGTCCATTTGCGAAATTCTGTTCAACCAGATTAGTGCGATACCAATCTAGCTTAAGAGTGATATCTGGTATCTATTTCACTTGCTACCTCAGCAGTCAGATGGCGCCACAACTGTCGGCTGGTATGTTTGTCGTCTGCTATGCTAACTATGTGACAATTTCGGCAAAGAACAAGGTGTCGGCACATATCGTGACATGGGTCCTCGTAGATGAAAGATCTCGAAAGGTAATGAGTTGACGGTTAGAGTAACCTTTAGAAATTTAACACGTATTTCTGTAAACAATTATTAGAATTTAACAAATGATTGATGCTCAGTATAAACATATGACAGTTACTCATCAAACACTTTTAACTTACCCGTTCTCTGTTCTCGTTTAGAAATTATCAAGCTTACTAATAAGATGGCGCCAGCGGCAGCTTTTGACAATTCTTCAACTGTGTATTAGTTCACCCAGTCGCTGGCGTCTTATGGATGTAGCCAGCGCGTCTGTGTCTATATATATGTTTTTAACCCTTATTTTCGGCAGTGTTGTCTTAGCGCAACGTTGTGGAAACTGTTTACATATCACTGTATAAAAGAAACAATGGCCAATAATCCCAAAGCATCTCCATCTGGTGTAGAGACACTCAAAAAGTGTAAACATTCAATTGTTGATGCCATGGTCACGAGTGCGCGCCACAGGAGGCAGCAACTGGAGGCCAAGCATTAGAGTGCCGTCTCTTTAGTTACAGAAGTCTAACTGAGATGGTGGATGACGACCCTGACGGGGTAAGCAGTTTTTTTTTTTGTTGTTGAGATGATAGACATGTTTGAAACAAGAGGTAAATTACTGATCAAGGCTTCGAGACCCAGGACGCAAGGTGGGTGGAGTTGCTTCCTTCCGCATTGTTTGTCCTCATTTTTTTTTTCTTTTATGCTCTATTTTTGTTGAATTTTATAGACAGTATAATTGAATACTTATCTTTTCTAGAGCTTAAGCAGAAGCTATAAATTTTTACCTGTGAATGCTAAGAAAATGTTTTATCAAATCGTGATTCCATATTCCTTTTTTCTTTTTCATAAATATTTGTATAAAAGAACCTCTGTATAAGCTTTCAGGGTCATTTTGGTGAAGAAAAAAAAATGGAATTGCTGTCATATTTAGGACATATTTTTAACAAAAAAGTTGTAAACGTGTTTATCGCTCGCGTGAAGCCCAGTGAGGCTCCAAGACCCCGAGCGGGCGGGAGTCACCCAGCCTGAAATTTGATAGTGTTAATTTCATTCGTCATATCCTCTGACTAGTCTGTCCTGGCTTCAGTCAGAGAACTGGTCACTGTCTGCATTATTAACCTGGTTTAAAAAACTTGATGGTTGTGATCAGGTTGCCCCTTACTCTTCTTTCTTCCATGGTGGACAAATTCAAGGACTGTAATCTTTTCCTATAGTTTAGTTCTCTTAATTCCGGTGTACCATCCTTTTTTGCCTTCCACTGGACCTTCTTTATAAGTTCTTAGTACCTCTTTACGTGCGTTGACCAAACCTTAGAAGCATAATCGAGTGTCGCTCCAAAATAGGATGTGAACAACTTTGTTGAACATACGTACCTTTATCCGTGTACTTAAAAGCAGTTATGAAGTTTGGCAACAGACAGTTTGTCTCTTTTACTGTTCTCGTAAATTGCAACTCTGGCAATGATTTAGGGACTGTGTCGACTCCGGAGTCTTAAACACAAAGATGCCTCTCTGATTACTATTTTTGTATTACTGGGAGAGTTTTACACTCGTGTTAACCCGTCTCCCCTAGCACATATATATATATATATATATATATATATATATATATATATATATATATATATATATATATATAT
>JAYMFT010145155.1:0-12741 GCA_038088735.1 Panulirus argus
CTCCCTCCTCATCCTCCCCTCCTCCTCATCCTCCCCTCATCCTCATCCTCCCCTCCTCCTCATCCTCCCCTCATCCTCATCCTCCCCTCCTCCTCATCCTCCACCGCCTTCTTCTCCTTCTCCTCCTCCTCCTCCTCTTCTACCCACATGGCACTGGCACTGTGTCGGGAGTGAGATGAAGGAGGCAGAACCTTCCCCCTCGCTGCGCCAGGCTACCGCATCACATGAGACGAAAGGAAGTCGAGGCCTTTTTTTTTTTTTCTTCAAACTGGAAGGGAACAAATGCTCCAACAGACCCCCAGTGGGTTGAGAGTGGGTGGTATAGCTCTATATGAAGGAGGTACGGTAAGCAGACCCCTGTGACACCAATACAGACGATGATCCTGTTATAAAGCGAGTATCATCCACCCATAGCGACGTATGACTTTCTCCCCCCCCCACCCCTCCCCTAAGATAGACCAGCTGGGGTAAGGGGGGAGAGGACCTTAGTTGAGGTCACCTTGCGACTCGGGGAGTCAGCCAGTCAATCAGTCAGACGACTTGGGCGAGGTCGCCCACGACCCATAGCCCTGGCTACCTGTAGCTACTAGGGCTGGGTTGACTCCACAGGTGGCGTGGCATTAGTGGCCGTACCACAGCTGGTGTGGTAGTTGTGGAAGGTCGTACCACCTTGGTGTTGTAGTAGTGGTGGTCCTGCCACAGGTAGTACAGTACTAGTCGTCTCTTCAGGCTAGTGTAACAATTTACTATCCAGATTCCGTAACTGTATATCTTATTCATCTGAATAATCTATTTACATTGTAAATTTCCTATTTTCTTCACTATTTTCTCATCCCGAATTCCATGCCTTATATATCCATCGTAGATTTCCCTTCCCTATAATCTTTAACTGTAATTCTAACTTAGAAATACTTATCTTTGTTTTAATGACCTCTGGCGATTTTCAAGAATGTAGGAAACACAGATTATTTCTGGGCCGCAGATTCTGAAAAGACGTGACTAACCACCTCTTGGCAGTGCTGCTGCAGCTGAGCGAACTTTGCTTAATTAATTAAGTTCATTAACATTGCATAGTTATGAAAGATGGACTGATGCGCTAATTGCATGATTATCTCAAGGATGTAAAACATACTGTAAGTATATATATATATATATATATATATATATATATATATATATATATATATATATGCGTGTGTGTGTGTGTCTGCATGTGTATGTGTGTGTGTGTGTGTGTGTTTGTGTATGTATTTGTGTGTGTGTGTCTGCATGTGTGTGTGTGTGCTTTGTGTGTGTGTGTGTGTGTGTGTGTGTGTGTGTGTGTGTGTTTGTGTTTGTGTGTGAGTATTTGTGTGTCTGCATGTTTGTGTGTGTGTGTGTTAGCCGTTTCCTTAGCGAGGAAGCATTAGGATCAGACGACAGCGTCTCAGAGGAAAAAAAAAAAAAGAATCCTATCTTACCTTTTTTCTGTGTTTCTACTTTTTTGGAAGGTAATAACACAGGACGGGAGGATACCCATCCCCCCCTCCACCCACCCACCAGCTATCGTCCCTGTTATTATTCAACTTTGATACGACTCGCAGGAGATGCCTGGGTGATGTCCTTTCTTCTCCCTATCCCCTGGGATTATGATGGATGATCCTTGTAGTCTCGAGGCTGCGCTCCGACCAGAAGAAGAGAAATGATGGACCCGGAGCGAGAAGTTGCTCGACGAGGCTGCACTCCTTTCCGTCATACAGTCTCGTCAAAGAATGTCTCATTCCAAAATCCACCCTTTCCCTGCACCTGGAAGTAGCGCAACCTTAGAGCTGCAGGAGCTCCTAAAAAGAGGTTCTGGGTAACGCCAGGAACACTTCTCAGAAAGGGGTCCGAGGGAAATTGTACATAAATGTCGCTGATGGCGACTAAAAGGAGTGGGAAGCAGCGGGGCTGGAAACCCTCCCCTCCTTGTTTTTCAGTTCCTGTGAACAGGGACAAAGGAATGAGTCAAGGAAGGATTGCCCATCCTTCTCGAAGGCTAAGGTAAAGGTGTCTGAGTGTGCCCAGATGTACCAGGACAAGAAGAAGGGAGAGCTACACAGTATGTTTGAGGAAAGGAACCTGGATGCTCGGGCTTTGAGTGAAGCTTATTATCTAGGCCAGAGCATGCAGGACGGTGTGAGTTGTGCATCAGGTAGAAAGAGAACTGAAACGGAGTGGTATACAGGGAGCGAGGTACTGTCAATAGGCTGGAACCTGGGTATATGAAACGGTCAAGGGAAACCATGGCAACAAATGAGTCTGGTCCTGGAGCTACCTCGCTAAAGCGGGAAACGGAGAACATGCATGAGATGATAGATAGATCAACAGATGGATGATAAGTAGAGAGGTGGAATGAGAGTTGTCTACCACGGGGAAAGAACATCAAATGTTGATAGAAATAGACCAAATCTTTTTAAGTGATTCGAAATGCAACTGCAGAGGGCCATCCTATGATTCTCCCCCCCCCCCCCCCTCTCTCTCTCTCTCTCTCTCTCTCTCTCTCTCTCTCCCTCCCCCCTCCACCCCCCCCCTTGACACAGCATGTCCCCTCTCTGACACTTCCGTCCTGTCATAACCCAAAAAACCGGGTACAACATTTTTCTCCGGCCCGACATTAGAATTTCACAGACGTGCTTGTTGGAGAGGAGCAGGGCGGCAAGAGCGGCGTAGCCTTTGCCAGAGCGCAGCCTCTCTCACTAATCTCCAAAATCGTCCGCCGAAAAAAAGGTCGACAGATTTTATAAACTTATGTAAATTGGATGATAAAGTTTGAACCAAAAGAACCCAAAATCTATGCCGGTTATGAAATATGTTTGTTTGTTTTTTCCAGCAAATGAGTTTTTACCAGCCTACATTTTCAGTGTTGTTGCTGAGTTTGTTATGTCGGTTTGCCTTTCTGTCTGTGTCTGTCGCTCAGCCTGTAGTTGTGCGGGTGACTTTTCGTGTCTATATATGTTCAAGGATAAGAGTCTGTGTGACTCGTGGCTTGTCGTTAGAGTAAACGAGGCTAGGGGAGTGGTTGAGGAGTGGATGGTATTTAAGGAAGGGCTTCTTACATGTGCGGGTCAACTGTGGGGCATGCGGAGTGCTGGGTGTTGGCGTTTGTGAAAAGTAGTTAGTGTTAGGGTACGGAAGTTAAGTTACTAGAGAAAGAGAAAAGAGAGGAATATGGGTGCAATCAGCAGGGAATGAATGCGAGTGATCAGGAGGCGTACAAGAGAAAGCGGCAGGAGGTCAAAGGGTAGGTAACGAGAAAAACGGAGCAAATAGGAGCGTCACAAGAGGGAACAGACGAGGGAGTGAAAAAAAGCAAAAAGAAGTTAAGAGAAGATGTTCATGTTTTTGAAGAACTGATGAATGGTTAGACGGCGGACGTGAGATGTTTGAGACGTAAAGGTTAAAGAGCGAGAGTCAGGGCGAATGCTTTGCTGAAAAGACAATAGGTAGGGAAAGCCCTGCGTAAAATGTAGTTTGGCAATGCAGCTGGAGTGGATGGGATTACAGTTGAATATCTCAAGAAAAGGGTGTTGACGGTGTTATTGGCTGGCAAGTTAGGAATTACCTGATTTATACTGCTGAAAAGTGAGGTGCCTGAAGACTGGCAGAATGCTTATATAGTGCCTTTATACTCAGGCAAGGGGGAACGAAAGCAAATTTTCGAAGTACAGAGGCATACGTTTGTTGAGTATATGTAGTAAGTTGTACAGGAAAGTGGTGACCGAAAGGTAGGCATGCACACAGCACCATCCTGGGGAGAAACAATGTTGCTTTTGGAATGGCAGAGGATGTGTGTACCAGGTATTTGCTTTTGAGAATAGATGTGAGAAAGAAAGGATACGCCTTTGATATATTTTTTTGAATCCAGAGAAAGTGTGTGACAGGGTTGATGGATATGCCATGTGGAACGAATTAGATATACATACGTAGTGGAAGGAAAGTTACAAGAAGCAGAGAAGAGTTTTCATCGAGAGTGCAAGGTGTGCGCGTGCGAGTGAGAAGGGAGGAGGGTGAGTGGTTTCGTGTAATGGTGTGTATTTGTCAAGGGTGTGTGATGTCACCATGCTTGTTTATACTGTCAATAGGTATGGATGGTGAGGAAGGTAAAAGCATGGGACCTGGAGTGAAGAAGGGGTCTACAGTCTGCAGATGACTGGGGAGCCTGAAAAGTGAGCCAGCTGCAGTTTGCTGTTAACACGGTTTTGATGGCAGACTTCGAGTGAGAAGCTGCAGAAGCTTGTGACTGAGTTTGGGGAAGGGTAAGAAAGAGGGAAGACGAGAGTTAACGTGAATAGAAATAAGATTTTGAAACTTAGCAGGGAGATGGGAGTGCTCGGTTTGATTGTGAGTCTGACTGGAGAGAACTTGAAGGAAGACGAGTGTTTTAGATACCTTGGAGTGATCATGGCAGCAGATGGAACTGATACGAATCATAGGGTGGGTGAGGGTGCAAACATCCTGGGTACGTTGAGGACTGCGTGAAAAGAGAGGTCATTACCTGTTAAGGCAAAGGTAGGTATGTTTTATGGTTAAGCAGCCCCAACGATGCTGCATGCTATCTTGGAACATAGAAAGAGCGTGGATGTGATGAAAATTATATATGTATACGTGTGTGTGCTTCTGTGTGTGTGTGTGTGTGTGTCTGTGTGTCTGGGTGATGTGCACACGCCGGTATTAGTCCATCAACAACATCCTGTTTATCACTCCCAGGAAAAATGGTCCAAAGCTCCTTTGCTGCAGTTCAGGTCAAACTGCAATATTCTATTTTGTAAACATCGCCATGAATTATGTGCAGAAGCTTCCCAGTTTTTCTCGTCTTTCGTAAAAGGGAAATGGAGGGAGAAAGAGGGAGGGAGGGAGGGATGGAGAGAGAAAGAGAGTGAGGGAGGGAGAGAGGGAGGGCGGGAGGGAATCAGAACTGCAGACACTATACATGCTCTTGTTCTCTCACGCGAAAGAGAAATCTAGAGAGGCACCAGCACGTCAGTGAATAATTAATGGCGTGGTGTGAGGAGGGAGGGGGAGGCGAGCCGGGGCTCCTACTCCTCCTCCTCCTCCTCCTCCTCTGCCGCTAAAACTTGAGAGGTGGCGAACAGAGGAGGGCAGAGCAAGGCGTGTGTGTGTGCCGCCGGAGCCAACAGGAACCAAGATCTCGATTACAAACGACGGATTGGGAAAGAAACGGAGCACATAGTGAGTGCCACCTGTTATACGCAGGCGGCACCAGGTCACTCTTCTCCAGGTGGCGTAGTGCCATAGTGTACAGCAGGTGTTCATGGGAACAAGGTGGTACATACACACATACAGCGCACTTCTGGCTGTTCCCCGCTAACTTGTCAAGCGCTCAAGTTCGAATTAATTGCATTTGGGAGGCTTGAAGGAGGAAGAGAGGGGGGGGGGAGGAGAGCGGTTCGAAGTGTTAGCAAGTCTCCCCTGTGGATGGCTGGCCGGGAGGGGTAGGGGATTAGGTTAGGTAAGGAGGGGGTCGTGTCCAGGGGAGGGAGAGAGAGAGAGAAAGAGAGAAGGGGGAGGCCGATGACACACACACACACACACACACACACCGCTCCACCAGCATTGAGGGCAATGACTTTGGCAATCGGTTCCACACGTGCGGCAGAATCCCCTAGTCCCTTAGACGTGCCTTGTAGACGAGAGAGTCTTAAGAGGTGTGTGGGGGAAGATGTGAGCTATATACGAACGCTACGGGAGGAGGAGGAGGAGGAGGTGTTGTCTGGTCAGGTGGACAGGGGCAGAGAAGGGACCTCTATGAATGCCACTGTCCCCAGGTGAGACAGTCAGTAACTCGAAAGCAGGAAGGCTACACGCCCACAGTGCAACACTGATCTCCACAAGCTACAAGGCAAGCACTCGTGTTGATGACTCCACTTCAGCCCTCTCTCTCTCTCGCTTCTCTCTGATACTCGTTTTTTCCTCTTAATGAACATACTACCTCTCTCTCTCTCTCTCTCTCTCTCTCTCTCTCTCTCTCTCTCAGCTCTCGCAATGGAATGGAAATCTCGGAATGGGGGGAGCAGTAACTCGGTTACATTCAGTAGCCGCTAAAACGTAATTTCTCTCCCTCTGGCTCTCTCTAAATGCCACTTGTTTCCCCTCTGTTCAATTTCCAAGTTTCCAAATTCATCTATGTAATAACATCAACCTGTTGGGCATAACCATATCCTCCACCAAGCCCCACATAACCATCGTCACAAAGTGTGCTTCCCAAAAGCTGAGGGTATTGTGTAGGTGCCGTGATTATTTTTCTTATGAACTGCTACTTCATATTCACAGGGGTCATTATGTTTGCCCTTGTATGGATTACTGCTCCATGCTGGCATAGGCTAGGGTGTGTGTGTGTGTGTGTGTACATACAAAGGAGTAAAGACATGGTGCATAAATACAAAGTTAAGAGGCGGGACAACGCGAGTGTAAAACTCTCTTCCTGTGATACACAAACAGTAATCACATATCTACGGTAATTCTTCGTCCATCTCTGTATTAGCCTTTCGTCCCATTCATTCTTCTTGCATAGACTCTCTTCAACCATTTCTTGCTGTATGCCTCAATGTTGCTGTTCTATAGGCATCATTTTGGCCATTGTTCTCGTGAGCTGACTGCTTGTGTCCCTACTACAAAGGCTTTGACTCGAGGCATGCATCTGGCTGTTGCTTCTCACATTTTTTTGTGTGGAGACCGGCCACTCGAGGATTAACCGTTGGTATACGCCCTTCTTTCCTCGAACAACTAAGCTGTGGAATTCTCCTGCCCCTTTCGTCTCCCCCTATAAGTATCTACCTTTAAGTGTCAAGTCCATAAACAAACACTTGTGGAGCTCTCATTAATTCTTTCTTAACCATTTTTCCCCCTCAAACGAGATTAGCTTTGACGAGGACATGTTTCACCCGTGTCATGTTGGTCACAATTAAAAAAAAAAAAGGCAACACTGCTCTGCACATGCCACAAGATGACATCGATGGTCTACAGACAATTGGAGGAGACTTTTGTCTACTCTTCGTTTAAGGAAACTAGAGGTTACCATACAGCAGGAGGGACATCTAGAGAGAGGAAGTTCTTCAAGTTGAATGTCGTGGGAAGCGTGACCAGGGGCGAGGGACAGAGTCCTGGGGTTTCAGCAGTGTTAAGGTTACAGGTATTGAAGCAGTGGGTAGTTCCTCCTAGCCCGGACAGTAGTGGCATTACGGGGCTAGTCTTACACGGCGTTGGACGTGGGAGGTGCGACAGGAGAGAGAGGGCATTGGACGGTATGGCTACTGAAAATAGACTGACTTCAAATCCTCGAGGTGTCGTCTGGAAACATAAGCGTGTAGTCAAATTCTTTGCAAATAATCATATGATCTACATATATGATTATACGTACATACAGACAGGACGACTCTCCACAAACACTGTCACAGACACAGCCACAGCTACTGTCTACACAGACAACCACACACACATACACTAGCACTGCCTACAGACGCCGGTAGCGTGATACTGTCCGTCTGTACCAAGATTGTCCATAACACTGTATGTATAAGACTAGAGTCTTTGTACCGGCAGCGTGTGACTGGCTGTACCAGGACGTGCACTGTGCCCAGGCGGGGAAGTGTCAGCTCACGTCACCAGGATTCCCGGGGATGTACCCAGCCCACGTCCGGTGCCGCTACCTGCTGGTCATGTCCAGCCCAGATACGGCAGGTAGTCTCACCTTCCTCACCATGGATCTCCACCCAGAGTCAGTACCGCCTCTCTCCTCACATACTCTCGCTGTATGTTGCATGCGTAGCACTGGTATCATTGTGCAACTAACAATTCTTTTTTCTTTCTTTCTTGCAGTGTATATTAGACGCGCACCTTTCCTCGTAGTTGTTTGATGTGTATATGCACCGATATCACTATGATTACTTGTATAATTATTGCATGATTACTTGATGCTACTTCTGTCACTGTATGAGGACTTCATACAACTTTTTTTGTTATTTCCTGACTACTTCAGACTACTTTTTTCACTGTATTTAGGATTTCAAAATACTTCTTTCATTCATTGATAATTTTACACCACTTCTATTTACGATGACTTTATACCACTTCTTTCATGGTATGACGAATGCACAACACTTTTTTCATTACATGACGAATGGAGACCACTTATCCCATGATGAATACATAACACAGCATGGTGAATGCAATCCCTCTTCTATCACTGTATGACAGATGAACGCCACTTCCATCTCCCTAGCGCAAAGAGGTACAAAATTCATCACTGTGTGACGAATATTGACCAGTTTTACTTTTGGAAAGCGAACACCTGTAACGCCCCAGGAGTCCATGGCTCAAACAGACCAGGGAATGGCGAGGGATTTCGTGGAGAAAATGGAACACAGTGTAAGGTTAGCATCGAAATGGGGAAGTGGTTCTGGAGCTAACGTTTCTAGGGTGAGGCAAGGATGAGGCCGAGACCAAAGCTAGGGCGAGGCAAGGGTGAGTCTGGGGCTTAAAGTTAGGGTGAGGCAAGGATGAGTCTCGTGGTAAGACTAGGGCGAGGCATGGGTGAGTCTGTGGCTAAAGCTAGGGTGAGGCAAGGGTGAGCGTGGCGCTGATGTTAGGGTGAGGAGAGGACAGGCTGTCTGGTCGTTAAGCGAAAAACCCATTTTTACTTACGTCAGTATAACGTGGTTATCAGTAATAAATTCAATAACGGAGCCGTGCGAAATATATCGCTAAAATCGAGTTACTTTTTAACAACAGAGGAAGCAAAACAGAATCGATCTGGGGAATTGCAACAGAAAAGGGAATCGAATCTCTCTTTTTTTTTTTTCTAACTCTGTTGGTAATCCTCGAAATCAGAATTTCATAATTTCTATCAAAATGTGATTTTCCACGCACGTCCTCATGAGAACCAGGGGCGCCACTGATGGTGAGGAGTCGGCTAGTGGGAGAGTGAGGCATGGATGGTGACGAGATAGTGAGGGACAGAGAGATGGATGGATGGTGAGCAGGGAGTAATGTGTACGTCAAAATCCCTTTCATAAAATATGACCTCACGTGGAAAGGAGTCTTGGCTGTCGAGAGGGGAAGGAGGAAGGACCTGACTTCCTTCGGACTGACGTCGGGGAAGAACTCCTAGCTACCGTGCTGACGAGGGGAGGACCCCCTCTCATCCGTGCTGACGTCGGGAATAACCTCCAGCTACCGTGCTGACGAGGGGAGAACCCCCTCTCATCCATGCTGTCGAGGGGTCCATGCCACCTCTTCTGGTATACCTACTGAAGCAGTTCTCCAGGGAAGCCCCTCCCGGCGGAGTTCCTTCGGGATAAGTGAGAACTGCCCGTCGGCAGCACCACAGACATCACAGCCATCGTCTGCGAATAACTCTTGACAGTCATCTCTTCACTCCCTGAACAACCCTTAGGAAAGACGGTAGCAAAAGGCCCCTTAAGACAGGCGGTAGCGAACACCGATGCAATGAGTCTGAGCCGAGGATCCATTACTCTCCCACGCCCATCCTCTCACTCATTAGTTGATTACCACACTCCCGCCAACCCTCCAACAATTCCCTCCTAAACTTTTTCAACTCCTAAAACCTCGTCTTTCTTCTCAACAGGCGAGGAAACAATTCAAGTCTTTGCCACGGACACCTGCAACTGCAAGACTGAATTCAGATTCGAAGGAAATCTCGTTTAATGTTTTCCCTAAATATGATAACAAATACTGCGTCCCTAATCACCGTCTACCTAATCACCGTCTTCCTAATCACCGTCTTCCTATTCATCGTCTTCCTAATCACCGTCTTCCTAATCACTGTCTTCCTAATCTCCCCTTTTGTAACAAATAGCATCTTCCTAATCACCTCTTTATACTCTTCGATGATTAAAACCTTGTACAAATATACAAATCATTACTGTCCATAGCCCTATTACTCCTAATACTAATCATACTCGACCAAAACGTTAATGATAATAATAATAAGGCTCACGGCTCGGTTCAGTAAAAAAAGATTCACAAATCACACAAGACCCCGAAATTACCTTCAAAAATACTCACTCCTAAAAGAAAATAATGTTTATTAAAGACACACTTCAAACTGTGCTTTATGATTGGTACCTAATTGCCTCTCAGGAGGTGGGACCGTCACCAAGAATATACCCGGCTGATCAAAGATCTAAATACTCAAAGTACAGTGGACTTTGTACAGCAATTCCTCCACACTCACAGTGATCATTGTCTGTGCCGATTAAACTGAATTTAGATTCGTTCATTCATGATGGTTCCCGACGCTCAGTACACCCCTCCCCCCACCCCTTTACTCACTCCCGGTATGCGCCCCCCCCTCCCCCGCCCCACTCAGTACACTCCCCCTTCTCCTCCCCAGTAAGCTGGGTGCACAGTACCCCCGCCCGCTAAGCCCGCAGCTCAATACCCCCAGTAAGCTCGCTGCTCAGTGTCCCCTCCCCTGCTAAGCCTGCCGCCCAGTGGTGTCCCCTCTGGTATGCCTGTGTGTCACACACAGTACCCCCACCAGTAAACCGCTTAGGGAATTATCTACATAATCTTGATTCACCGGTAATCCGTGCTGTAATTATTAAGGATTATACTCCGGAGGATTTCACGTAGTACGCTTCGCTCTCCTAATGTAGGCTTTTACAAAGAGACTTTTCGACTTTTGTATTCAACCCTCGCTGAAGCCAATCTTGCCTTACCCCTCTCTCATCGGTATTTCTCCAGCTAATGCGCAACCATTAAGTTCCCTTGTCGGGAATTTGCTCGGGAACTTGATAAGTTTAAGACGTTTCAGCGAGAGAGTTAGGGGGTTCCTTTTTGTAACGGACCTCACAATCTTTCGTCCCGTTCCTGAACTTTAGAAGCGGAGCGGAATGTCAACATTTAACTGCGCTTATAGTATAGGTGATCAAGAGGACTGGTAATGGAGTCGGGGTATACAGGAGGAACCCCATGCAAGGCGATTACTTAATTCTCTTCTTAACCAGGGTGTGTGTGCTGTGAGTGAGTGTACTCTGAATTAGTGTGCTCTGAGTAAGTGTGCTCCGAGTGGTGGTGCTCTGGGTAAGTGTTCTGCGTGCTAGTACTCCTTCTCTATTACCAGCGCTGCTGTGCTCCATCAAGACGAACAAATTTCTGAACTACAGTGTGCGTGGCTGAGAGAGGCAAAGAATGTATTCTGCTCTTGTTCTAACCTTGTTCTGAGCTAGCAAAATTTAGTTTACACTTGTTCTTCTCTTGCAAAATATAATGAACCTATTTTCTCTTCTATTAAGCATAATTTACCCACTTTTTTCTCTCGCAGAGTATAATCTACCCTCGTTCTCTTCTACTAAATATAATCTACGATTTTTTCCCTTCTACTAGTTATAATCTACCGTTGTCTTTCTGTTGTTTAGTGTAATGTACTGTTGCTCTTTTCCATTGGAGTATAATGCACCCCTTGTTCCCCTCTAATAAAAATCAATTATCATTAACTAGAATTAATGTCAAAATCTACCTTAATCAAGATTATTCTTAAATCAATTTACTGATGAACCTCACACTGAGTGACTGTGAAATGAACATAGCAATGAATCATTGTCAACAGCTAAATTCAATTAAGGCGGGGAATGACCATGTCATTCAAGGCATTTCTTCCTAACACCCACGATACTGATCGTCAAGAAGAGTGTATGAAGTTCTGAAGTTCATGTGAGGGTCTGGCATTGTTATGAGGCCTTCCTGTACCTTACTGGATACCCTGTGAATCCTCAGACCCTGTCCTCTGAAGCCTCCATACACTGTTTCCTGGAGCTTCAGACACAGCTCTCTGAAGCCTCAGACACTGCTCCCTACAGGCCCTAAACACTGCTGTCGAAGACCCATAGACGCTGCTCTGTGAGACCCCCAGACACTGCTCTGTGAGACCCCCAGATACTGCTCTCTGAGGCCTCTAAATACTGCCTCCTTTGGGGTCTTCGACGCTGCTCTCTGAGGCAAACAGACACTGTTTTCTGAAGCATCACACATTGCACTGTTAAGGCATAAGTGCTGCTCTGTGAAACCCATAACATTGCTCTCTAAACTCCCACCGTTAACAACTCCCGAAAACTATTCTCTGAAGCTTCCAAAGCAGTTCCCTTAAGCTCCGAACGCTGGAGCAATACTTGGACCTATACAGGGACCTAGGTAATCGTCCCTCGTATAGAACACACATGGATCTAATGTTTTCGAAAATTCAGGGAAGATATCGGACTGAGCGACTGCAACGGTTGTCTCATGCAGATGATTTTACTGTCTGGAAAGCATCCCAAGAGGATCAAGAGCGAGAGCGGGAAAAGGTGAACAGGTGTTTTAAAGATGCAGGGACGGCTGTAAATAAGGGCAAAAGTGCAATAATTGTCCGAACGAGAAGTTAAGTAAATGCGAAAATGTTACGGCGGGATGAGAAGAAAACTTCCATGTTTCAAAAAAAAAAGAAAAAAAAGATTAAAATGCCTCGGAAGTGTCGTCTCTTGCAACACGAGCATTTAAAGATGAAATGGTACAAAGAATTTCCAGATGCAGCCAAGACTCGGGCGGCCCTGCACCCCATCCTTAATAGGAATCTCCCCCTCCCTCCCTATATTCCTCTTGGTCCTACGAGAACCATACAGTTCAGTGTTTCTCTCTCTCTCTCTCTCTCTCTCTCTCTCTCTCTCTCTCTATCTATCTATCTATCTATCTATCTATCTATCT
>JAYMFT010145166.1:0-12740 GCA_038088735.1 Panulirus argus
TACACACATATATACATACATGCACACATATGCACTGTACATATATATATACATATCAACATATACATATATACATAAATACACATACACATATACACATGTACATATTTAGACTTGCTCACCCTCATCCACTCCTGATGCCACCCCGCCCCTGTTTATATTTTTGATGAAAATAAGGCTATATTTTCATTCATTTGTGTAAATAATGTTGCCTGTGTAAATATGTAAATAATGCAAGAGATAAATAATGTAAGTGATATGTATGGGATGAGAGAAATCATACCAGTTAAAAAAAATAAAAAGTGTATAATGTGTTTAGATGTATGTAGACTGAAATCACAATTAGAAAAAACACACAAGCTTCATGTATGAACAAGGAGATTCTGTGCTGCCATCCAGGGAACCCCCCCCTCCTTCCATACTTACACAGAGGAAATAATAATATATGATGCATAGGCAATCTCTAGGGGTTAAAAAAATGGATTCTTTTTATGAGCATGGGACATGTAATCGTGCAGACAAAATATGCAATGAAAGGGTTAAAGTTCATATCTGCTGGCTTTTATAGTAATCTGCCTTTAGCATCAGTACGAATCCTAAACATCAATATAATACCCTACAGAATGCTGAAATGCCTTCTTGTGCTGTGGGATAACAAATAATGTTATAATGAAATATGAGAACAGCCATAGGATTTTTTAGCTTTAGTCCGGTGAGAGAACATGATCATTCTACGAGGAATGTAAACTTATGCCTATTCTAATTCACTCCTTTTATAATGTTAAATGCATTTACAAACTAAATCATATATAGACAGTTCCAGTTTAACCTTTAAAGCATGCATACTGTAACAAGCATACTCTTTCTTAATCCTCAGTCCACATGAATTATCTCATACTATGGTGCTCTGCTTACCAATCAACTGAGAAAGCAGGTCACCAGTATGTGTATCATACAAATTAGCTGTTCTATCCCAGGCAGCAGTAATAGCTTGATCTCCACCAGGCAGCCAATCTGCAGCAATGACGACACTGGTGTGTCCTGTTAGCTCCCTTAGTGGTGTCCGTAATGTGGCTGCACCTCCTCCATCACCACGACCAATCATCAATCCCCCATCCTCTTCATCTTCGTGATCACTACCATCGACTTCATCCTCAGAAGAGTGCACTCGCTGTACAACATAAATATGCATATTTCTATTTTGTAACATTAAAATTACAGGAAGTGAATTTAATAAATTAGATATTGTAAAATCACTATTAGGAGGAACTACTCTCACTTTAGTAACATTGACAATGACAAAAAAGAGTATGGGTTTTAATGAAACACAAGTATCAAAAGAAAACTAGTTAACTTGTGATATCCATTTTGTGTGCAATGCTGCGTGAAGAACCTGTCTCAAGCTCAACAGTGTGATTAAATTTCAGGTGCTAACATACAGTGATGGAACTAAGCAACTGCATATATCTTTGTTTCCTTGGTCTGTAATTGGCTTCAATCCCTTACAGCAAGTTTTTGGCATACTATGACATTTTTTTGGTTTAATCATAAATTTACTAGACAAAGCAATACCTAAATATGACATAAGACCCCATTCCCTTTGACTGCTGTTCTTACTTATAAAAACAAAAGGCAGTATGATATGATATTTGGGAAATGAATGTACTTTTTTTTTTGCCAGTTAAAAGTTACAAATTAAAGAAAAGGGAAAATATTACTTCAGTAAATGTGAATCCAAAGCACTGTCATGACAAAAGTAATATGACTAAGTTGTGAACTGCTTTAATGATAATCAAATTATGGGGAGACTCATAAACAGTGACAATGTAAATTCTTTTGCCTTCAGCTAACAAACATATACAAATTATGATGAAAAATTTTGCCAAATTTTCCATAATTCCAACTAAAAATACAGAAATACTCCTCGATAGTTTTTGGAGTCATGGCAGCCAAATTACTCACCATTAGAGATCATGACTAATGATATAATACCATAATGTCATACCAGCTGGTCAGGAGTGATGGCAGCCTGCCATATATGTGCTGTGTGGTCACCACTTGCTGAAAGGATTAAATCCTGTGTTGGATGGAATTTTACTGAATTGACGGATCCACTGTGACCTGTGTACTGGAGCAAATTCCGCCCTCCATCTATACCCCAAACACAGGCTGTTTGGTCTGAAAACATAAAGAAAAGATAATGGACAAGTTGAAGTGATGTACTATATAGTTTTCTGTTTGCAACAAAGCATGAAAACATTTGGGAAGGGGTTAATTGATACCAAAACCAATGTGTGACTGGGCTTTCTCAAGCCTCTACCCTTCCATCCACAAGCCCTATAATGTCTCATTTTTAGTGTCATAAGAATATTAAAAAGTGCCCCCCCCCCCTTTTTTTTTTTCATGAGCTCCTGACCTTTCAATGTTCTCTACATGGATATTAAGGTGATCACTCCATAAGATATTTTGTAATGACTATACAACCAATCAAGAAAGACAGTGGGTCAAGTCTCTAAAATGTATTGTTAAATACAGAATGTGAGAAACACAAAGGTTACTGTGATAACTGTATAACAAAGAAACACAAACAGATATTCAGCAGTAAATTACAGATGTATAATAATTTTCAAAGTCTGAATGCTCTGTTTTCCTAAAAATTCCATCACATGCATGACCTTATATACTCATAAAAGAAGTAGTTTTGCTACTTTACCAGCTGAAGCTGTGGCAATGACTGGAGTGCCGCCTCGAGACACTGCTACATCCCACACTCCATCCCGGTGACCAACGTACTCCCTCACCATACGGCATGATACTGAGTCATTCTTAAAACTGGACACAATCTTGGATGTCTGAACGCGCAGTTTGTTGGCTGCTTTCACTTTCTGTGAACTCTGACCTCCAGCTGGCACCAGAGGTTAGGGTTGGATAGGTTAGGTTAAACTTGGGGATCTTTCTGTAATGTAAGGATGTAACTGTTCTGGACAAATATATCATTTATCAAAAAATTTTACTATTAATATTATAATTATTAACATCATTATCAGTAATATTATAATTATTACTATATTATTATTATTTTTATTACTATTATTATTTTTATCATACAACCTTAAAACACCTTTTATTTGGATCATGCAGCCCTGAGGCTGCACTTATCTGAAGCAGAGAAATGACAGACTCCTCAAGCAGACTGTACCCTTTCTGTCTGCTAACAATGATACAGCCTCAATGAAAGTGGCTTCTCACTTGAAATGTAACTACTTGCAGATATAGCCTGGTAACATCAGACTAATGTCTGATGAGGTTGGTTGCTGGAGGTGGTGGGCTAGAATCTGGTTGGTAGGTTGCATAGGTTGAGGAAGTTGAAAGGGTTAAGTTGATCTATGACTAGATCATCTTGAGGATCCTGAGTGTGGATGTTGAACCATGTATGATGACAGGTATTGAAAACTACCAATATCAAAACAGTGGCATTAACTGACTATATTAGTAAGATGTCATATTGGCAAGGCTGTACTACTGTCAACGGGGAGAAAGTGGAACCGTCTCATCGAGGATCTTTTTGCTCCAAAGGAGTCCAACATTTTCCTGGTCCTGTGTGGGGTGCAGTCTCAAAGCCACAGAACCTCCATAGAAGGAGTACTAAGGTTATATAATAATAACATCAAAATTAAAAAATTGGTAAACTAAGATTCTATCATATGATTCATGATTACATTCATGACTATACTCTGTATTACTCAAATTGTAATCCCCACTGAAAAGACCATGCTTATACTGCATCCATTAATACAAGCACTGCCAGTCAAACCAGTTTTAACATAAGCATTTCTTTGATCCAATAATGCTACATGTACTTTCTTTTTCTCTAGCTTTTACCAACTGTCAGCCAAAGCACATACTAAATATATTTTCTTCTTCACCTCAAAAGGGGCTCAAAAATTCATTTAACATGATCAGCCTCAATCCTACCATAATCCTTGAATACAGTATGACAACTTGTTTTGTAATTCTTGCAATCAATGTTACTTACTGCCTAATCATTAGGTACATGACCATAAACACTTTTCTTATCCTACTAACTGTGGGTTACCTCCATTCTTCAACATCTTACTTTCTTTCCCAAGCAACTGTATCAGTGCCTGTGTCTTTTTATATCACAAACTTGAATTATTTCTTTGCAAGACTCTCGTTCTCTTTGAGATAATTCCCAACTTGATCACTTACATCTAACTTTTCACAGATCTCCTTCCTGTATCTATTCACCTCCTTCCAAAATAATTTGTCATTCTTCCTTAGATTTTCGTTTCATCAATTCTTTCTCAGTATCTACATTCTTTTCTAACGAATTTCTGGTAAACCTCCATACTACAATACGGTTATTCATTGTCAGCTTCCACACTGCATTATCACTAAAGCTTTTCACAAGTCTTCTAGCACAAATGGACATTACTG
The DNA here is from genome assembly GCA_038088735.1 of Panulirus argus. Taxonomy (NCBI): domain Eukaryota; kingdom Metazoa; phylum Arthropoda; class Malacostraca; order Decapoda; family Palinuridae; genus Panulirus; species Panulirus argus. The sequence continues at coordinate 4,459 of JAYMFT010145166.1, forward strand.
AGGGGTAGTGCTACTCTATACCTAACCATGCTCCTTGATGAGTCTTAAAAAGATTTCACATTTGCACTGTTTTGTATGACAATGAAGCTGATTTAACTTCAAACCAGCAACATCTCAAAATATTAAATTAACTTAAGGAAAAAAGAGTGGATAAACTTACATTTACTCTTCAGTCCCCCTTTAGTGGATGCTCCATCATTTTCATCATTGCCACCACCACGCTCACCAATGACAGACTCTCTTTCCAATCTTTCAGTGAGACTATCTACTTTTTCTTGCACTGAAAAATTTAAAGTGTACTTGATATATTTATGTTAGTCATAGTCCATTTCTATAAGTAAGTTACCAGTCCTATATATTAAGCAAGGAGCACTGTATGAAATACCTCCCAGATATTTTGGTAAATAGTTACTCCTATTTTTCAATTGGTTGAAGACCCATCAACATCACTTGAAACATCTTTTGAAGAATTCTGAAACTGACATCAAGTAATTGTACTTTGAAATGGGAATGTCTAAAAAAGACTGTGGATTACATCAGCAAGCATTATATAAGGGAAAAAGGAGGAGAAAGGAAGTACCAGAAAATTGGTCCTCAAATACAAGAAATTCCTTTTAGTACTTAACACATGAACAATGGGAACATGAGGCTATGACTATCCTAGAAAATAGAAAGTAAACATCTTATGATACGGAAGTCCACTGACCTATAAAACAGAACTCTTTTCAAAGTGACCAGCTAAAAATCACAAGCCAAACTGACTTGAATCTAACAACCTAAACACTCAGTGTTTTGATTAATTGGTAATGAAATCTAACTCCCATAAGTAACAAACCTGCTTGTATTTCAATGGGAGAGCTCTAAATCAAATTTAACATGAGAGGCAAGAGTTGGCAAGTTGGCAACTATATGTCTAGAAGTTTAAGTTGCTTACAAGCAGAAAGAGGTCTCTAATGCTACAAAACTGACTTTCTGTACCTGATTCTAAGCTAATTCAATACATTCCCAAATTCACACTAAGACAATCTACAAGAAGAGAAGCAGCCTAGCCAAGGGTGACTTTTCACTCCTGGTGTAACCTTGAGCAGGCGAAGTCTGGTAATACTCATCACCACTAGCGGCAAGAGCTGAGATAACATCAGAGAGTCAACACTGAATGCCTGCGTAGCATGGAGATACAGCAACTTCCTAAAAAATGTATATGGTGAGGCTAGAAGTGACTTGCAATGATTCAGATGAATCGTTAATAGTGTTGTAGCTTGAGAGGGTGTGGTATGACTGCCCAGTTATTTTAAAATGGTTACTCTAAACAGCAGCTTAAAATAACCAATTGCTACGTGGTCATGCATCCACTCTCTACGTCTGACAGGTTGTTCTGCCATCATTTGTGATGGGCCAACATGGATATAATCCCTCTAGCTCACATGACAAACACATGAAGAACAATCCTCCCATAGCAATGCTTCTTGGAGAAATAGAGTCCACTAATTCAAATACCTATTCATTCTTGTAGTTTAAATTTTATCATATCTACTTTTGCCTGGAAGGTTAAAAAATCCACTGCATTTGAATTATAACTGATCTGCAATATCTGAAGATACTTACATGCTAAATTTTCTGCATACAGAGCTTCAAATTCTTTTTCAATCTGTAAAAATAGGTCATGAAGTCGAACTCTGAAAAATCATATGATTACTGTTAGGTACAGGTCTCTGAGATAAATCTTTATTTGATGATCAAAAATGACATTTTTGTGAACTTTGTGAACTATGTCAGTGCAAGCCATGTATTTCTGTAAATTAATAGCAAAATTCTAAACTGTATATAAAGTAGAGGAATATCTCTTCTAAGAAGAAACATAGCTTATAATGTGGGTATGTAAATGTTAATTATTTAACCATATTACCAAAGAAAAAGCAAATAGTTGACTATTTATGCAATCTCTAGAAATTTTGGAGTTGGCAAAATGTCCTTGTCAACTAATATGCCTTGATGAAGGCAATCAATCCTTAATGCACAGGTTTAAGCACAGAACTGGTATTCCACTATAACATTTGCATTCACCTCAATAAAGTGTTCAGGTTGACATGGTTCACTGTCAAGAATATGTTGTGCTTTATTTGCTAAACTTGTCAACATTTTTTTAAGACAAATGTTCTGAATCTGATACATGACACTATAAACTCTTACATAATAACAAACATAATATATTTTATTACAGTACAGAGGACAAAGCAAAACCTAAAAAATTTAGGTTTTGAAAATAAAAAACTTTTTCTCTCAGAAGCAGGATCACACAAATACGAGATATTTTCACTTCTAATATATGGGTCAGGACCTTCCCACCCTCATACATGCAGTCAACAAAAACTTGTAACTATGTACATGTACAGAAAAATAATGGGAAAAATTATTAATAAAGTTAGAATCGCCACAAACGCTTGTACTGATTTGGGGTCAAAACAATCAACTTATAATTGGTGAATGATATGGTAAACTACATTTTTCACTTACTTTTTCAATACAATTCTCTTGCATATGTTCTTACCTAATGCATGGATTAATTATCTACAAAGAGATTGTAAGCAAAACAGATGGAAGTTTTACCTCCTCCCAATCATTAGCAGTCTTATTAGTCGCAAAACATTTAATATACTATCAACAATATGTTACAATACATTGTATCTTTCATGTATTTTCTTTTACACAATCCTCTTCAGAAGATTGTCACCTAATGCATGACTTATCAAACCATCAGCATGTTGTATTTAGAAAAATATAAAAGAAAATAGCTAATGATGTTTCTCAAGAACTAAGAGGAATAATGATACTCTTCATAAAAAATAACCATGAGATAAAAATTCTGAAACCTACACCAGCAAAGAAAAAGGAGAATGTTGTTGTACCTGAAAGGAGGAGGGAGAAAATTGTCATGGTCCTGGTCACGGTAGTACTGCAGCTCTGCATCAGTGTGGCTCCGGACACGAGGGACACCACCTGTCCTTTTCTTCCCTCCCGACTTACTCCCCAACCCATCTTGAGGCATCCTATGCTACACTCCTGATGACGAATTACAACTATTAATAAGGGACAATAATTTCAACATTGGAAACCTTTTGAATGTCATGCACAACAGCCTATGAAACTAAATTTTTGACACCACTTGTCCATTTACTGGTATCTATGTTTTATTCACCTTTCCTGTTAAACAGTAAAGACATGAATCGTTCAGTCTCCAGTTTTCTTACACTACAAACCAGTGGCAATCATAAATTATAAGTAAAAATATAGAAATCAAACCTTGTGCGGGAGAGATTTCAAAGGCATTATTTCATTCCAAAATCTAAACAAATATCTGATTCATTACGATTCAAATGTTATGATGCTCAGCAGCATTCAGTGGAATGCAATGATGTAGCATTTCGAGACCCTACAGGCATGTCTTCTTGTCGTAATACAGTCTCATGCACTTTGTATATCCACATATGATCCAAATAGAGCTCTACAGAATCCAAGCAGGCACCAGATGAATATATTTTGTCAGCTGTCCGCAAGATGGTCACTTTTCTAAAGTCTTTTGGATGTCACAGGCATCCATCCTGTTCCTTTACTATTTACAATAATTAAGTGAAAGTGTTAGATACATTACTTACACACTCAACTTTTCATCTTTAGTAATTTTACCCCACAACTTCTCACTACTTCAAGGACATGCTCATTAGAACTAAAATTGATACAGTAGAAAATGCTAACCTAAAATCCCACACTCTAGATCAACTCTACACATTGTAAGATATCCATTGGTGCCAATTTCATTTACTTAAATTACCTAAATTACGTGCGAACATATGCTGAAACCTAACCGTTCTAATTACCACAAAGTTCAATCCATTTCATTGGCATAAAATGAACAATAAATCAATCGCATTCAATTCAATAAAAGTCTACATCAACAATAGGAAAGGTGGAAGGATATTCGGGAAATTATATCTTCTACCAAGACAAGAATAACTTATCATATCTTCGAAGCCTTCAAGATTCTCATGAGTAAACTTGAAGAGGAATCACCAATGAAAAATCCATGACATCACAGGATACTCAAATTTACCTATAGATAAAAAAAACTCTCCTTTGGAGTCAATGCCATTATTCACACCCCACTTAACTAAACCGATACATTTCATGCAATCACACAACTGACGACATTAAATCAGACGGAAGATAACCTAATTCAGCCTCAAAAGATCTCCTGGAAGGCTCTTGTTTACACTCAACACCTGATTACTACTGATATTTACGGATGAGACAAGACCTCTACAGCTTGACAAATGATAACACAGTTACCCGATTCTAATGCTGTGATTGGGTGTTTTTAGATACTACAACAAAATATACGAGTTTAAAGGTGTCTCCAAATTTGGGCCAATGAAAACACAGAATTCTTGGGAGATTTTTATGGTTGGCTGGTTGGTGAGGCCAAGCTGAAATCCTGCGCACGCAAGAGGTCGTAGATATCACTATCTGACACTTCATATTTGTTATGAAAAAAAAGAGAAAATTAAACCACAAATGAAACGTAATGAATCAATAATCTGATGGTTATAAGAAAAATTGAATGTTGGATACAGTCAGACAGTCCTATGAACTGATATGTATGAATGAAGGTCATTGAGTACAGTTTTGCATGCGCATTATTGAGTAAGTATGCGATACATCCTTTTTTCTCTCTTTAAGATGAACCAGACACGCATATGGATTGTATGGATATAATTTTAACTCATTCCTTTCCTGTGGCTGTTATCAGTAACCTCGAGTGGGTTAAATGACCATCGATTTATGTCTGCCAACCGTTTTGTCATATTTCATCAACAATCTTGGATAAAAGTAATCATACGGCAACGAATATGATATTCATTATATCATATTATAATCAATTAAATAAGTATGATGATCAACAAGTGAGGAGAAATACATTTCAAGTTTGGCGCGTGACCTCATCACTCAGACGCCATAGGAACTAGTCCTCTCGTAAGACATCGTTGTCTGCGTCCCCCTAACCACATATCTCCTCACGACTTATCGATTTTAAGTCTGAAGGATAATGGCAACTTTGTGGGTGCGATTTTACGAAGAAAAACTCCTCCATTCTCGTGTGTATTCTTAACCTACATGACCGCAAATCACTCGCAGATCTGCCCCAGTGAGGACTGCAAAGTTAAATGGCAATATCTATGTTAGTTCAGAATGTTGCACGCCGCGCTACCCAGCCATAAAACATTAAAGTCTTAACGTCCACCATAGCTCAATATCTCCCCTTAAGTCTCTTCCGTCTCGGGATACGGGAGGCAAATAAAGGTGTTAGTGACGGGTTGACCAAACATGGCGGTACTGGGCCGAGCGAGCCTGTGCACTAAGGCAACGCTCACGATTATTGTTGCGCGGCCGCCATTCCTACACTCAAGAATAACGCGAAAAGCCAAACTCTACATGTCTGTCTCGCCTCCCGTCGCTATTATTTGGCATTGAGTGTAGCTCCCCCAGGATCTAGGCGACATAAAATGCTCCAATACAAGGTAAATATGCACTTTGGATGTCGAATTGTCTAGAATATCGGAGCTAAAATATTGGCTTGACCAACGCATTAGGCTTATTTTACACCCCATTTTTCTCCCTTCTGAGCGGCTCCTGAGGGAAGCCAGTGTGATTGTAGAGGACCTGAATGATCAGGGGACCTGTTGAACGTATTTTTATTAATTTAAGCCCTCCCTAGGGGGGAGTAATAAATACATGAAGAAAGTCAACACTGAAGGTCTTGTGAGGTAAACAAGGGGGGGCGGGTTGCCATGACGACGTCCCCCTCTGGCCATCTCTAGGGGGGTGGGGACTAATATGGGGGGGGGGGGTTATTAAATATTCTTAGGGCTATGGATGACATGGACAGGTATACCATACCAGGCTCATAACCTCCTGTTGAATGGGCGGGAAGCTGGGTGTTCCTGAGGGAGATCATGGATGGCGATAAATCACCCGTGTTCGGGTCAGGTTTTCAGGAAGGAGGAGGGAAAGGGGATACTTTTACCTTTCAGAGATATGGACTCTTCCTCTTCTGATATTTTATAATTGCTTTCGGTGTATCCTTGCAAGCACAGGATTCTACCATTGCCGATATAGGTAACGTAACATTGGGGAATTGGCTGGTCAGATTTTTGAAGTCTTTTGGAGGGTTTATCTCTGTTTGGATTGGGTTTGGGGGGATTTTGTCCATGATATTTGTTCATTTGTGGTTAACTTATTAAGAAATTGATCTTGTAAATGAAAAGTTGGTTGAATACCATTATAGGGTCTCGGCTAAACATCATTCATATGACTCATTCTAGTGTGATTATGAGTTGTGCAAATTTTGTTAAATATTTAGTTTTACCCCTCAGTCTTGGGTCCATTTTTTGATAAAGAAAAATCATCTCTAGTGAGGAACATTTATATGGTTTTGAAAAGAAAAATATTAAGTAGGAAAGATCTTTAATTTTTTTTCATTTACTGTAATGTTTTTAAGGATATTAAGAATTTTGTTCATACAGATGTTATGTATGGATGTACTTCATGACTATTAGATTCATGGTTACGTTCAGTACTGTTGATATTTTGTATTTTTAATTTTTACTCTGGCAGTATGTAAAATTGTTTGTCAAGGAACAAGAGTTCTTTAGCACAGATGCTTTTTCAAGTGCTTGGTTTTTAAAGCATAGCTTTTTCAAGTGCAAGGTTTTTAAAGAATAGTAGGAAAATGACAGCTGCATTATTTTCCTATATTGCCAGTTATCACCCTTCAAGATCACTGTTGAAATGTTTTTGATTTGGTAAAGTTTGGAAATGATGTGTTAGGTTTTGCCACATTATTCTTTGTGGGTTATTATACATAACCCCATGTCTTGCATGAATTTCTAAGCCCTCCCCAATATGGTCTTTGATTTAAGACTGTAGGAAAGCCTTCCCCACTTTGGTCTTTGATTGATTACTAGAATGGAAGGTGGGAGAGTAATTGCAAGACTCAGCCTGAAAAGTTTGTAAGGGATGACATAGGTTTAGTGGCAAGAGTTGAAAGAGTTGAATTAGAGGAAAAGTAGGTGCCAAAATGAGTGGCTTTTCAGTTGGAGAGTTAGGTAAAGATTGACCTTACCAGTTGGAAAGTTGGCAGTACATTGACCTTATCAGTTGGAGAGTTAGCTGTAGATTGACCTTACCAGTTGGAAAGTTGGCCATAAATTAACCTTATCAGCTGGAGAGTTAGCTGTAGATTAATTTAGAACTGAGGAGGAAAAGGAAGGGCAGACATTTGTGGAGATAATTTTGGTTTAGAACCAAAAAGATTTATTAGAAGTCAGCAAACTTTTTGTGGTCTGTCATCGTTTTTAGTTTTATGCATAGATTTTGTATCATACTTATACTGAAAAACTGAGTACCAGAATACTATACCATATATTGATACGTGATATTCATAGTACAGTACCAGGGAGTAGAGTTAGAAATTGTGCCTTAAAGATTCTTAAACATTAAGAAAAGAAAACTGATTAGATTTTATTGTTTTCTCTTTCTTGTGGTCTTACACACACACACAAAACACACACATGAAATAGAATGACTAAGAACATTTTTAATGCAGACAGCATATATGAATTTAAAAGGTTGTATGACAAAATGTTCAGGAGATGGGGCCCCACGAGTGTCAAACTCCCTACCTGTACTGTACAAATAGGTAATTACACACACATGATTATTATTTTATTGGAAATAAACTTCAGGAATGAGTCTTGCAAAGTAACATGGGGGTCAACATCATCCCATACCTTTCATCAGAGTCTCATAAGAAAATAGTAAAGGAAACAAATTGTGTGCTTGCAAATATTAGAATTGAATTTAAGTTTATGGATAAAGAAATATTCAGAAGGCTTTATACATCAGACAATAGACCAAAACTAGAATACATGTCTTAGGTTTGGTTATCTCACTTAACCCTTTATCTCTTTGCTGCATGGGTTGGAAAGGTCTAAAGGATGTTATTGACTGCATGATGCTGATTTACCCCACAGCTATTGGAAAAGAGTTTCCATTTACAAAGACATTCAAGAACAACCCCCTGTACTTGATACAGATGCCATATCCATGTGTTTTCTGCTGTAAATCCTTGATTTTTATTGATCTCAGTTGACTGACCATATATATATATATATATATATATATATATATATATATATATATATATATATATATATATATATATATAT
>JAYMFT010145176.1:0-12740 GCA_038088735.1 Panulirus argus
CCTTGAACATAATAGTGAGAGAGAGAGAGAGAGAGAGAGAGAGAGAGAGAGAGAGAGAGAGAGAATATGCCTTTGCCAGTGTCAGCATCAACAACAGGACTCCCTCTCCACGCCCCCAGGACCATCCATTGCTGCTAATTATCACTGCCTCGCTTCCTGCCTGTCCACACCCTCCCCTTTCCCCTCTCCCTCCCCCTGAGGCCGGGAGAGGGAGAGGCTGTGGAAGTTGTTGGATGTGGGCGAAGAGGAAGTATTGTGGCGGGGAGAACTGGAGCTAGTAGCGGCGGTGGCGAGGAGTTGAAGTGGTTTCAAACTGAGGAAACTGTTGCAATAGAGAGAGAGAGAGAGAGAGAGAGAGAGAGAGAGAGAGAGAGAGAGAGAGAGAGAGAGAGACTAATGGAAGTAGCAGGGGCAAAACTAGCCATATACGTCAAAAGGAGTTTCAATAATTTTCTAAAGGTGACCCACAGGAGACTGGAGGTTTCCGGACGCAATAATGAACAAATGGACGCCTGGCTGGAACCCAGAGAGCAGTTCTGGAAGTGTGAGGGCATCAGCTTCAAGCTGGCCAAATGGACGAACCAACTGATACTAACATTGATGGGTGACGAGAAAGATTTTTCTCGGAAACTTTATCTGTCTACGGTTCCAAGTGGCTGGAGATAAAGCTATGGAAAGTATTGCTTGACTGTTGACGGGAATTGGGGGGGGGGGGTTGGAAACTATGGGAGGGGTTTGTTGGAGGGTTCTGGTGGGGGAGGAAAGGGTGCTGGATAAGGCTGACGGGTCTTTAGAGGTTCAATTTTGGATGGGTTTCTTGGAGAGCTCTTGGTTGTGTGGTGTCCAAAAGAAGGTTTGGAAAATCTAAGACGAAGAGGGTGACAAGACGCTCGGGCTCAGCTCAAGTACTTCTTCGTTAATTAGTCATCATGAGAAGCTGGACTCAGCATAGATGTAATTATATGACATAACGCAATCACAAGAGTAATCAGAAAGATACAGCACGATACAAAACTAAAAGTACCACAAACTTAAATGAAACAACTGAAACGATGAAAAAGAAATAGTTTTCTGGTAATATTGTACAGGGGTACCTAGTGACAGCACTAGGATCCCGATTCCTCTATCAAGGAATAAAGTATTGAAAACAAACTGAACGGTGGTGGTGTCGGAGAGCGAGAGGGTAGGTGGATGAGGACGCTGTTGGGAACCGTCCATCTGGACAGACTGTTTGGCTTGGGCGACTCATCGGGGCCACTCGTCACGTCAGCACTCACTCAGGGCGTATGAAATTCTGTCCACTGAAGAACCAACCTATGTTGAACATCTGTGGTTTGAATTCCTCTTGTTGTGTGTGTGTGTGTGTGTGTGGAAGAAAATTAGGATCTGGGTTCGAATGACATGGACGGTGTGCTTTACTAACTAGCCAAACAGATAGTTGGGGATTGGTGGTAAGACAATTGAGCGATGGATTAATCGCCGGATCTTAGTGTGGATGTGCGGGTGGGTTGGTCCTCAACGGAAGAATGCCAGCTGCCCTCTGCTTGAAAAAAAAGAAGAATGCAGAAGTTGGTAGATCACCTTCAGGTTCTGATCCCCGTCTCTGATTCGGGAGAAGAAGAATCAAATCCACATTCAAATGTCGAAGTAATCAGGCAACGGTCTTTCATGATTCCATTCTTGGGAATATTTCTCCAGAGGGAGGGAGGATGGTGAAACCCCAGAGAATTCGCATATGTCATCAAAATGAATCTCAGAATTCCTTCTTGCTCGAGCCGTCACCGAACTCGTCTCTGGCGTGCGAGAGACTGCAAGCCATCGTCGTCTGCTGCGGAAACTGGACGCCATTGCTACTGAAGCCTCTCCGGCTCGCTCGTATCGAGGAGGACGTGAGAGAGATCTGTCAGTCGCGGAAAGCAAAGACAGCATCGGTAAGGATAGCAGGCCAAGCGCGCGGTCCCTCACAGACGCCAGTGTCCATACGTCGAATTACTCATCTTGATTCGTACATCATTCTTTGCTTAGTCTCAGTTACTATGTTTTAATGCATTTCTCTGGACAGAGAACCACTACATCTAAACAACGAATATTTTTATGGTGAGCAAAGAAACACAGAACACTGGTGCGCTGCAGACCCTCTCCCCAAGACACACACACACACACACACACAAAGGGCCATTTGCATGTGTGTTTGCTTCTGATTATTTAAAAAACTCAATGTGCTGGTGAGTTAACATCCACCCCTCCCATCTATCTAAGGCGCTGAAAGTTCAGATTAATGTTGCCGACCCCTGTCTCCAGTGCTGCCACAGCTGCTGGTAGCCAGTACAGTGACTACCTCTCTACCACCCGTGATGTCACTGCTATTGGCAGCCAATGCAGTGACCGACTCTTCTCGCCCGATCTGTCACTTCCACTAGTTACCAGTATAGCACCCGGCACCCGTCACCCGTACTGTCACTGATGGTGGCTATGTAACACCCGTCTGGTCCCGTCAGGGCAACCCGACCTCCTGATGCCTCGTCCTGAGTCCTGGGAATCAACAGTGATTCACCCTGTTTAGTTTTGTCTCTGGTTTGCAATGGGTTTCCTTCTCTCGTCTCTTCCTCCACCTGGTCTGCCTGTCCTGCCATGGCCTATTAATGAGTTCCTGGGACAGATGATATGCTTTGTATGTCAGGGTCTCCTTAGCCAATACGACAAGTCAACCAAGGATATGTATGGGGTCACCGTCCCCGCAGAATCCTTTCCTGTATATGTATAATTTCATTCGTAAGTTTGGATATATTCCCCTTTTTCTTTTGATGGCCTTCAACGAAGTGTCGCTCTGTGAAACTCCCTCTTCATCTGAAAACATTTGTTGCGCCAATTTGAAAATGACATGAACGTAACGCGAAAAAGCTTCAGTAAGACTTTCAGATCAGTAGAGGGAACGTGCGTGCCAATGTGAAGTAGACGGACTATTTCTAAAACGAAACCAAGATGGTGGAACGGTTAGGTAATGTCTGTTGTCTAAGAAAATAGCTCATATGAAACTCAGAGAATACAATAACCAACATGGTAGAGGAAGTTATACAAATTTCCGTAGATAATGTAAGTGTTAAACGACATAATGAACGTCAATATGAAGCGTATACTGCTGAAAATAGCAAAGGAAACCCTAAGGAATTTTACACTAACGTTAGAAGCAAGAGAGTCATTGCCCAGTCAATTGGTCAATTGATTACGGAAAACGGAGACTTGGTTCAAGACAACGTAGCCATGGCAAAAACCTTGAATGACTTTTTTGCATCTGTATTTACGATCGAAGACATAATCCATGTCCCAAATCCAGTCTCACTCATAAGCGAGGGGAACTTTCTCCAACAAACGGAAAAAAAAGCTGAAGACATCCTTCATGCAATAAACGGAATGAAAATGAATAAAACTGTATGCCCTGACAAGTCTTATCGAAGAACAATGAAAGACGAGAAAAATGAGACAGTTAAGCCCTCGACTGCCCTTTTCAGTAAGTCATTTGCTGCAGGAAAAGTTCCAGATAAATGCAAGTTTGCCAATGTAACACCGATATTCAAAAAAGGTAATAAGTCACTGCCCGGAAGTTATCGTCCTATTAGCTTAACGCCTGTAGTTGGAAAACTTATTGAAACCATCATTCGAGATAGAATTGTAAACCATTTAGAGGACCGCCACCTAATAAAGGAATCTCAGTATGATTTTCGACGAAATCTCTCATGTATGACAAATCTGTTTGATTTCTTTTATGATATAATCAACATGTGTGACGAAAGTATAGCTTTCGATAAGGTTCCGCATCAAAGGTTACGAGCAAAAATTGAGTAACATGGTATTGGCGGGGTTGTACTTCAGTGGATAGGAAATTGATTGACTGGCAGTACACAAAGAATTGTGAGTAATGATCAAGCCTCGGAATGGTTTGATGTAAACAGAGGAGTGCCACAAGGATCAGTCTTGGGACCGGTTTTCTTTCTCACAAATATTAATGACACTGATAATGGGCTGCATTGCCAAGATATCAAAATTTGCTGATGACACAAAGCTGAGAAATAAATCTACAATTGAACTTGAACGTCTACAGCTTCAAACTGACATTACACAAATTGATGAACTGGGGTCATAAGTGGCAAATGAATTTTAAGATCGATAAGTGCAGAGTTTTGCATATCGGTAGTAAAAACGGAAAGGCAAGCTACAGTATGAATTCTCTTGAACTGCAAACGGTGAATGAGGAAAAAGACTTCGACGGAATAAAAGAGCGAACAAAATATCTTGAATTCATAGGTTGGGGCCTTCGAGTTTATGTTTAGGTAAATTTATCTTACTCTTTACAGTTCATTGATTCGTCCAGATATTGCGTTCAGTTTTGGTCACCCTACCTAGGAAAAAAGAAAAATGATTCGAGAGAGTACAGCGTCGAGCTACCGAGGTGATTCCCGGACTGAGAAACAAATGCTACGAGATCAGATAAAACGACTTGAATATACTTACCTTAGAAAAGGCAAGGTTAGGTGATCTAATGCGAGTTATCAGAAATATCAAAGGCTTTCACTGGTCAACAAAATCTTAACGTTTTTTGGCTCCACGAACTAAAATAGTTGGACCTCATAGTACTCTTTACGCTAAATTCGAATCTGCATTTAGATTTTTTCCATCAGGAATGGTTTTTAAGTGACAGAACGATTGGATTTTACAATAAGTATATATTACTCATTCATAAATACAGCTGGTATTACACTTAAAAAACTTACCTCGAAAATGTAGAAGTGTACGATTTTCGGCTATATTTGGCCTTAGGAACATTCCTCCTTAGTGTCCAGCAGTGAACTGCCAACATAGAGGGGCTCCACCTTCCTTGGTACCGCTTTTCCCTGTCCAAAATATCCTGGTGAAATCTTTCGCCGTGCTCATCACTGACTGCCCAAAGATTTTCCGGGAAAAATTCTTAAGTGCGAGTCCAAAAGGTTGATTTTTAGACTCATATTGCACCCCAGAGCTTTACATGAAGTCAATATATCTTTTACAACATCACAGTAGTTTTCTGATCAGTGATTTCCCCAGAAATCTTTGCAAAACTCTCTTATATGACAACCATGCAGTTTTCTCAACTTCATTTAGCTCTATATCGAACTTTTCATCTCGAAGCAGTTCCCTGATCTGTGGTCCTAATAGATACCGTCTTTTACAGCGAAAGTAATGATCATAGCATTTTTTAGTGAGGGATGTGAAAAGAACGTTTTTGCGACGTATGAAATTCAATTCACCGCAGATGTAGCAGAAAGAATGTCGGACTATTTACACAGTTTCTCGGCACTATAATGGTGGATGGGGTATCAGCACAGCACTTGAATACACAAAAGCACAATCCGTCAACAGAATGGAAAAGACACTGTTTACACAATGAGTTCTAGCCTGCAACTGACAGAGAATTGCGACTCAGGAGTGAGCACTGTTTGAATGTCCCAACATTTCCAGTCGTGTTTCTGCAGGCCCTTGGTGATTCATTTATCTAGGCTTATGCTTTCAGAAAGAAGCTATTGCACCTCACAAACAATGAAAATAGCGAGTATGCTGGAACAAAAAAAAAAAAAACTGTGTGACAAATTCTGAAAACACATTTGGATTCAGCGTTGCAAAAATACATAAGAAACAGATCATTTGATTTTTTCCATTGGACAAAATCTCTGTTGACTAGTATAATCTTGATCAATTTAAGTTACTTAAGACTCGATTTGTATGATTTCAATCGTTGTAATGGACACAAACTCGTGGGCAAATGTTTTACCTCGAATGAGGCGAATTACTTTTTCTTCAGCAAGATTGTTAACATATGGAACGATTTACCTGTTAGAAGGGTTGAGATCAGTACTATAGATACGTTTAAGAAAAGACTTGACAAATATTTCGTTTCAAATCCACGACTTACACTATTTGCGCACCTTTGTCACAACAACAATTTGCTGGTTATTCTCTTTAAATCATCTTTATGTCTTCTAACTTTTGCTACACTAATCTGTGAGTTCCTTGTATTTTCCATTGTTACAAACTGCCTCGAAAGGACCCCAGTGTGGTATGATGCTGTTAGAATTCCTTTGTGTTCCTTTGTGCATGTATTCTTTGTAATTTCCGACCCCATCCAAACCAGATAATCTGGTTGAACGAGTGAGGCCAATCTTGATCCCCCCTAAGAGAAACATGAACCTTGAGTTTGTGTCTTCTGAAGTTGAACCACTGTTCGGAACTTGTTCGTTCGAAACAAGATTCCAGATGTAACGCGGGCTGCCGAGGGGCACAGTCCCAGGTCTTCTGGTCCAACTTCTGTACGACACAAGTTATCCGGATACGATCAGACGTTGTACCGTCTTAGTTCTCCACCTCCACAGTTTCCTGCTGAGTTGTTGTGTTGCTGAGTGAAGAACAGATGAAGAATCGTCACTATTGGCGTGTCAATGCTCTCTCTCTCTCTCTCTCTCTCTCTCTCTCTCTCTCTCTCTCTCTCTCTCTCTCTCTCTCTCCAATATCTAGTTCATTCTAGCTAACTGGGACTTTGGACGGATCTTCCCATTTCGATACTTATTCACTTTTCTTCTTCTGCCATTCTCTTGGGCTGTTGACTCGCATCTAATTGCGGGGTGTTTGGTGGATGGTTCGTTCAAGCGCACCGCGTGCCAGTTGCATACCCGTTTGGTACGTTTTGTTGACTGACTAGATTAATCAAAATGTTTCTTTACTTGTTTTTCGACTGCAAATAACTTTTCAGAGCCGACTGCTTAAAAAAAAAAAAAAAACTGAAATGTACGGTTACTTCTGAGATGGATGAGTTCCATGAAACTAAATGAATTCTAAACATTGAAAAAAAGTGTGGCCCTTTCTTCGCCTTTAAGGCCGGGCTCTGGTGCACTTGGTTACCTTCCTGTCGCCGATCTTGAAGTACCATTTATCATAATCTGAGACTGCTGGGTCGCCCATCTTTCACGGGTGCGGTGGACCAAGTCTGAAATGAATCTATAAGGCCAACTTGCCATAGTCTAAAAACCTTTCGCCCGGATTCTGAAGGACCTACATCCAAAATTTTTGCCGCTGAGCGAAGGCGCAGCAGCGTCTCTGAACTTTGAAAGCGCGGCACTTATTTTTTTTGCTAGCCTTTGAGGTGAGGAGAGTCTCTCTCGTGTACTCCCCTTCCTGGATCCTGAGGGACCCTCATCACAATTTGGGTGAGTCTTGCCTGCTTGCCTGTCTGTTAGTTCGCCCACTTTGAATAAGCGAAAGTGAACTAAGTCTAATCGTACAAGGCTGGAGCGGGACTTAGTGGTGTTTTAAGAGGACAGTGTACTGTATCCTATAAACACCACTTGGACGAGATTCTGAAATTATCCACGTGCAGAATTATCTTCTTTTTTTTTTGTGAGGGAGGGGCGGGGAGCCCCTCTAGGTACTGGGGTACGACCGTGGAAAACAGGAGAGAGAGA
Organism: Panulirus argus; assembly: GCA_038088735.1. NCBI lineage: Eukaryota > Metazoa > Arthropoda > Malacostraca > Decapoda > Palinuridae > Panulirus > Panulirus argus. The sequence continues at coordinate 7,488 of JAYMFT010145176.1, forward strand.
GAGAGAGAGAGAGAGAGAGAAAGCACAGTCCTTTTCACTGCTGTGTATGTACGGACTTAACAAGACGCTTAGAAGCCAACTAATCCAACATCACCCATAGTGAGTTCAGTGGGCTTAGTTGGTTACATACCAAACTCTAATATTAATCACGAACGATGTAAATTTAGTTAACAAACTTATAATGGCCCATTAGAAAAATTGGAAAGTGCCTTGGATAATCTTAATTTACCTGTTTGAAATTCTGCGTTTCTTGAACTGATAGAATTGTGTTTGAGTGACCATGTGTTTCAGTTTGATGGAGAATATTATGCTCAGAAGTTCGGTATGACGGTGGACAGACAACTTTCTTTCACGAGTGTTAAGTAATTTATACATGAAATTCTTTGCATCAAAATTGCTAAGGGAAATCTTACCCTCTAAAGCAATCTGGTCTAGATGTGTAGACGATGTTCTTATGTTTTAGCCAAAAAGCGAAAATTTACAAACATATCCGTCCTTGCTTAACGATTTAGTAAACATTCTGTCAAATTTGCTGTGAAAGTGGAATATAAATGCTTCACCATTTTTTGAGTCCTTGTTCCATAGGGTTAGAAACATTTCTTAAGTTTAGCATCTACAGAAAACTCACCAATGTTTATACCTGTATTAATTATTACTCAGCAAAACGTGATAAAATCATATAATTATTATTCCAGTCTATGTTCCTTTGCAGTCAACATGTGTATCAATTATATCATAAGATAAATCAAACACATATGTAAGACAAACGATTTCTTCGTATCCGTTTAGAGAGAATGTTTTACTCAGTTATGATCCTCTTAAAGGAATTACACCATCTTTTTTTACCAACAACGGGCATAAAGCTATCTGGTGATAATTTCCGGGAAGCGACATATTAATCATTTTCTTTTTTTTTAACACTTATCTTTCACTGGAACTTTTCTCGGATGAGCAAGAGACTAACCGGAAAGAGTAATCAAGGAATTAACTGCCTAGATTTTCGCTTCTTTCATCGTTCCTGGGTAAATCTTATCTTGGCCTGCCGCTGTATCATCACCTTTCGTTCCACTGAGTGTTTTGAGAACACATCTTCATTCTGTACATCGATATGTAGGTTAGTATTCCTGTCCCAGAAGCTCTGTCTATATTGTTGCTATTTTCGCGCCTTCATCCTATCCATTTGGTTCCAGTCGAACAAAGTGAGGTGTAACGATCACGCCAAAGGGGCTCCTGTCATCATAGCCTATGCAGGAGAATGGCTGGAGTTAGTTTAACGCCCTATACTGAAAGAGTAGTAGTGTTTTTAAAAATACCAGGCGGGGTCGTGCACTTCACGACGATGGCAAAAGATGAGAAAGCAAAAAGGACAAGGTTTGCTTGAGTTCCTTCGGTGTGTGTTGCATCGGGGTTTACAGGATCAGTATTAGGGAGCGCCTTGGACAGTGCTGAGTGCCTCCACCTCCTCTCCAGCGTGAGGGACACGAGTGAAGTGGTGATAGGCTCGCGGAAAAAGTCACGCGGATCATTCTTGGAAATTAACCGTGCGGCCCGAGGGCACTGTTGTATAACTATTCATTAACAGCAAGGGGCTGGTTGTTATCAGAGGCGTTCTGGGAACCACGATAAGAGTCATATATGGGGTGAATGTGATAAGGCGCAGCAGTAGATGAGATAGTCGCTTAAGGAACTTGGAGAAAGGCGGCGCGTAGGGGTAAGATACTGAGTAATCTTACGTTACAGGTTGGGAACAATAAGCGCACAGTCTCTCACGGTGTTGTCGCTTATAAATCAGGATTTGTCACCCTTTTACCAGCAAAGAACCCTTATTCGAAACCATATTTGATTTGGCACCTATTGTATATATATATATATATATATATATATATATATATATATATATATATATATATATATGTTGAAATTGCACTTCAGTAGTAGTTCATATAATTTTTCATTTAACTCAATACACGTTGCACAACAAGTTTCATGGAGACAATCCACCTCATCAGGTGCCAAGAATGAATAAAATTATTTAGATCCCAACATCGCAACAGGAGTACCGTCTGGTGTCTAGCCTCATATACAACACACTGGCCTGACCGACAGTGGCCGTTAAAGGGAGAGTGAGGGGGGTGCCTTGTGGTTAGGGGGGTTGTGTTGGGGGTAGAGGGGTTGATGCGGGTAGCTAGATGCCTTTTGGACTAATTTTCTAACGTTTTGGTTTCTTGATGATTCTATGGTAAGGATTTGGTTGGTAATAGGATGGGCTTTAAAGTTGCCTGGGGACAAATCAAAGTTCTTAGTATAAGCAATTAAGACAGTTGCAGTGACGTTACGAGCAGCATAATCAGCAGAGGGGTATAAAATAACTGGATATTTAAGGTCTACAGGGTGATCGTTTTCATGACAATGTTTAGCAATCGCATTTTTGCAGTCATCCTTGCGTACTGAATGACTGTGCCAATAGCAACCCTCAGCTACAGGTTTTCCGGTCTGGCCAATGTATATGTCTTCACATGCCTTACATTTGACTGCATAAACACTCCCAATTTTTGGATGATTTGGCCTACTTTTTATTAAGGTCTTACTGATAGTGTTATTGTAGTGGAAGGCAACATTACAATCAATGTTTTTTAGTACCTGTCTTACAAAAGCTAAGTTGAGAGAATAGGGCAGCACTTAACATTTAGACTCATCATCATTTGTCATATTTTTGTTACTCGAAGCATAAAATGTCTTCCTAGCTTTCCAGTATGTCTTGTTCACAAACCATTTAGGATAACATAACTTCCTAAAGGTACGTCTCATATGACTACATTCTTCTACCAGGTTTATGGGATCACATATCCTTAGTGCTTTTAAAGATATAGACATAACTACTGACATTTTAACAGAAGGATCATGTATTGAAAAATAATGAATATAGCTCTCAGAGTTGGTAGGTTTCCTGTAGATCTTAAAGGACAAATGATCAGATTCCCTAGTTATCAGCACATGAAGAAAGGACAGTTTGCCTTCTTTTTCCCATTCAGTCATAAATTTGATGGTGGGGTGAATGTTATCTAAATCATTAAAGAAAACATCACAGTCTTGGGAAGATGGCCATAAGGACCACATATCATCACCATATCTAAACCAGACTTTTGGATGATTATTGACTGAAGTTGCTAAGAATAGGACTAAGTGGATTTCCCATAGCAAGACCAAATTTCTGTCTATGAAAATTGCCTTCGTCATCTTGAAAAACATTATTGGAAACACAGAGCTCTACCAAGTCAATGAAAGTTTTAATGGACTGGGGCAGGGCAAGACTAAGATCAGACAATCTCCTCCTTAGGTAAGTGATGTTTTCATCAATGGGACTTTAGTGAAAAGAGAATTCATTAGCAAATCCTGATAAAGTTTATCCAAGGAAAATGAAAAAGGCGACGAAGTTGTGAAGCCCTTGACTGCCCTTTCCGATAAGTCACTCGCTACAGATGAATGGATGTTTGCCAATGTAACACCGATATTCAAAAAAGGTAATAAGTCACCGCCCGAAAATTATCGTCCAATTAGCTTAGCGCTTGTATTTGGAAAACTTTATGGAACCATCATTCAAGATAGGATTGCAAACCATAAACGATCCTCAGCATGGTTTTCGACGAAATCGCTTGTCTGACAAATCCTCTTTATTTTTCTTTTTATGATATAATCAACATGTATGACGAAATTAAGCAATTGATGTCATTTATCTCTATTTCCAAAGGCATTCGATAAGGTTTCGCATCAGAGGTTACCAGCAACAATCAAGTCACATGACACTGATGGGGTCGTATTACTTCGATGGGTAGGAAATTGGTTGGCTTGCCGTACACAGAGTTGTGATTAATGGTCAAGCCTCAGAATGGTTAGACGTAACAAGTGGAGTGCCACAAGGATCAGTCTTGGGACCGGTTCTCTTCCTAATATATATTGATGATACTGATAATGGGCTGCATTGCAAGATATAAAGATTCGTTGATACAAAACTGGGAAACATATCAACAAATGACCTTGAACATCTACAGCTTCAAGCTGACATAGAAAACTAATGGACTGGGCTCTTAGGTGGCAAATGATTTTTAATATCGATAAATGCAAAGTTTTACATGTCGGTAGGAAAAACGAAAAGGCAAGCTACAGTATGAAATCACTTGAACTGCAAAAGGTAAATGACTTGGCGTAATAATCCCTGGTGAACCACAGTCAAGTGAGCAGCGCACAGAAGCAGTGAAAAGAGCTAACAAAATTCTTGGATTAATAGGTAAGGAATTCGGATTCAAATTTAAGGAAATAATCCTTATTATCTATAGTTTATTGGTTCGTCCCCATCTTGAATTTTGTGTTGAGTTTTGATCAGTGATTAGAAACAGACAAGGCAGAATGGAGGGAGTACAGCGTCGAGATACCAAGATGATTTCCGAACTGAGAAACAAATCCTGCGAGAGTAGAATGAGCGACTTGAATCTATGTAGCTTAGAAAACAGAGGGTTAAGAGGTGGTCAAATGCAAGTATTCAAAATGATCAAAGGCTTTGATAATCTTGACCTGTCAAGTTACTCAAGCCTTGATTTGTCTGATTTCACTCGTAGTAATGGATACAAACTCGTGGGAAAAAGTTTTACCTCGATTGTTAATATGTAAAATGATTTGCCAAGCAGAGTGGTTCAAAGCAGTTATATACCTACGTTTCAGAATAAACATGATAAATACTTCTCTTTGAGTTAGTCACACTGACAGTTTGCAGGTTATTCTCGCTCAATCATCTGTGTATCTTGTAAATTTCACCTCACTGATCTGTGAGTTCCTGAGTTCCTGACATCTGCCATTACCACAAACGGCCTCGAAAGGACCCAGTGGTCTCTTGATGTCTGTAATCCTTTCTATTCCCTCGCATGATCCTCGCACACCCGCCTCATCAAAGCTCAAATTCCGTTCACTTTCCTTTGGATGTTTACACAATTTTATGCACTCTGTATATAGCTTTACACTGTCATAATGAACCAGGTTAGTGCTGTACACTATACGTATAGCTTTAATATATGTATCGCTTTATGCTGTAATAATTATCCGGGTCACAGTGTTATACAATGCACATACAGCTTCATCTGTCATAATGTTCCGATTTAGTGTCATAATGTTTCAGTTTAATGACATGCACTGCATATATAACTTCAAATTGTCATAATGCTCCCCGTCACAGCGTTATACATCATGTGTATACCTTCATAC
>JAYMFT010145187.1:0-12740 GCA_038088735.1 Panulirus argus
TATATATATATATATATATATATATATATATATATATATATATATATATATATATATATGAATTTGAATTTAAAAGTTGTTTTTTAGCATACCTAGTAAGTTGTATGAGAGGGTATTGATTGAGAGGGCAAAGTAGTGTAGTTTCAGAAGCGGTAGAGGATGAGTGGATCAGGTGTTTGTTTTAAAGAATGAGTGTTAGAAATACTTAGAAAAACACATGGATTTCTATGTGGCACTTATAGATATGGAGAAGACATATGATGGGTTGATGAGGATACTTTGTTGCAGGTCTTAAGAATATATGGAGAGGGAGGGAATCCGCTTAAAGCAGTGAGAAATTTTTTATTAAGGGTGAAAGGCGTGCGTACGTGTAGGAAGGGAGGAGAGTGAATGGTTTCATGTGAAGGTTGGTCTGCAGTAGGAATGTGTGATGTCACGTTGGTTGTTTCATTTATTTATGGATGGGGTGGTGAGGAAGGTAAATGCGATAATCGTGAAGAGGGGGCGAGTATGCAGTTTGTTGGGGATGAGAGGGCCTGGGAAGTGAGTCAACTGTTGTTCGTCGATGATACAACACTGGTAGCTCATTCGAGTGAAAAACTGCAGAAGTTGGTGACTGGGTTTGGAAAAGTGTTTGAATGGAGAAAGTTGAGAGTAAATGTGAATGAAAGGAAGGTTATTAGGTTTAGCAGGTTTGCAGGACAAGTTAGTTGGGATGTGAGCTTGAATGGAGGTGAAGTGCTTCAGATGTCTGGGAGTGTACATGGCAGGCAATGGAACCATGGAAGCGGAAGTGAATCATAGGGTGGAGGGGATGCAACGGTTTTGGGAGCGCTGAGGAATGTGTGGAAAGATAGAACGTTATTTGCTAGGGCGAAAATTGATATGTTTGAAGGAATAGTAGTTCCAACAATATCATATGGTTGCTAGGAATGGGTTATAAATAGGGTTGTGCAGAGGAGGGTGGATATGTTGAAAATGAAATGTTTTAGGACAATATGTGGTGTGGGGTGGTCTGATCGAGTAAGTAATGAAAGGGTAAGAGAGATGTGTGATAATGAAATGAGTGTGGTTGAGAGAGCAGATTGTGTGTTGAAATGGTTTGGATATATGGAGAGAAAAAATGAGGAAAGCTTGTCACACCGGATATATGTGTCAGAAGTCTTTCGAAGAAGGAGAACGGGGAGACCGAATTGTAGATGGAAGGATGGAGTGAAAACGATTTTTATGCGATCGGCGTCTGAACAGGCAGGAAGGTGAAAGGCGTGCACGGGATAGAAGGAATTGGAATTATGTGGTATACAGGGGTTGACGTGCTGTCAGTGGACTAAACCAGGGCATGTGAAGCGTCTGGGGTAAACCATGGAAAGGTCTGTGGAGCCTGGTTGCGGATAGGAAGCTGTTGTTTCGGTACATTAAACATGACAGCTAGAGAATTAATGTAAACGGATGTGGCCTTTCTTCGTTTGTTCCTGGCGCTACCTTACTAAAGCTGGAAACCACGATAAGGTATAGAAAAAGTATATGTATTTTGCTAAGGTTTTGATTTTCTTCTCTTTAATGTATCACATATACTGATGGTGCTGTAACGTGAACTTCGTTTCCTTTTGTCATGAATAAGGTGTTTTAAAGACTTGTTGCAGTGTCAGGAACTCACACTTGACTGCCCTGGCCTTCATGCAGTACAAAGTCATGTTAGTTTTTCAAAAATGTTCTTACGTTGTAATGATATTTCATTTATCTTCTGCAGTCAGTTTTATTTACCGTTTTATTAGCATCGTGTCATCAGCTATACTGAAATCAGGTTTTTTGCACAATAGCTTAACATTCTTGCTATGTCGTACTCAAGGAAACATGACATTTTAAAGAAGAGACAAATAAAAAAAGTTTTAAAAATGATAGATCTCTAGCATGTCCCTGGTTACTGTCTCATAGGTCCTGCAGACCCGCCTTAATTGAAGCCTGCGACAACTTACAACTGTTATGATGAAAATCCATGACGAGTTCGGTAACTCCTTTTAAGAGGGTAGACGGGTGATTAGCTGCCCTTGTATCCATTAGCCCTTCACCTCAACCAGATCTTGCTGCTTTAAGCTATGGTTTAGTGGTCCATTGCCTCAACGAGGACCGGCTTCTCCCTAACTTTAGATGAACATTTCCTCCACTTATCGAGGTCTGGCTGCTTTTTTACTTTAGTTCAACAGTTCAACACTTAATCGACGCTCCCTGCTGTTCTCTAACCTTAAAAGTTCATCGCCTCAACTAGGAATGACTGCTTTCATAAGCTTAGTTCTATGGGCCTTTGCCTCATCGGCGGTATGGCGTTGACTTCCCTCGAAAAGCTCTTCGCCTTCTGATCTCGGTTGTTCAGAGGCATTGATCCCAACCACTAATTTCAACCTCCATCTTGTCTGAATTTTTTTACTTCTTATAGAACGCCATGTTAACACTTCTTCAACTCAATCCTGTCGTCAGTCAGGGGAGTAATCACCTCTTTTGCATCTGCTTCATTATCTAGGATAATGAGGGTGAAACCTTTGAGGAACTGGCTTAATAAATTACCTCCTGTACTTCATCCTCATCCATTATCTTGCTGCGAGAAGAACTGACTATGAAGTGCCCGAAATTAAGGATCATCTCTATTTAATGCACATCCAGCATGTAGAATGGTTAATCTTTTTACGAGGTGATGGGATCTGTGAGAATAAGACTTTCATTAAGCATGAATGAGAGATCGGTAGTTACCAGCGCTGAAGTATGGGCGCTGGGCCGCCTGCCAGACGCTCCAGTCCCATGAAGACAACCAACCGATAGGGACCCGGGTGCTGAAACTAGCAACAGCGCTCGCTAGGGACCCGAATGGTGGTACCGGCAGCTGCACTCATCGGGAAGACAAACTGTGGTACAGGCAGCTGCACTCATCGGGAACCCAGATGTTGATTCTGGCATCTGCACTCGTCATTAGAAGGAACACAGGGCAACAACATATGAACGTAAGACTGTGTCGTATATGGGGATCGCAAGTGACAAGATGTTTAAGGTGTGCCTCAGTGAGTAGGTATATGAAGATTGGTTAATATATCTTCTTTGTGGATCGGCATTCAAGAAACGGATCAATGAAAAAGGCTAAATTGAGATTTATGTGCTTCATCGAACGCATTCCAGATTGTTTATCTTTTCAGAGACTCTCCATCGATGTAGGCCTTTAATGAAACTTGAAGAATGCTTAAGAGAAAAGAAGAATAGAACAACAATAATCTTTGAGTTTTTAAGGAGCCACTACGTAGAAGTTGGATAAAGAACATGAGAGAGTGAAGAATTCCAAAGCTTAGTGATGAAAGGAGAGAAACAGAACAGCTAGTGGCGAACATGCAAGAAGCTATTTCTTAAGAGCAGAAACCGAGGTAATGTCTGTAGAGAAGGGGAACGAAAATCAACTGTAGGTTTAATGAGCCACGTTTTCAGATTGATAGAGATCATAAGCTGCATTAGTTTGGACTCGAATCTTCCAAGTAAGAATGTACAGCTAGAACTGCTGCATTAGTTTGGACTCGAATCTTCCACGTAAGAATGTAGAGCTAAAACTGCCCTAAATGCAAAAGCTCTACTCCATACAAGGACGAATCAGCCTTTTGTATGATCGGAGCAACAGCTCAGAAGAGCAGTATCTCTAGCACTTGGACAGGACTCTCGGTCTTTTTCTTTTTCCACCATCACTCTTAGCTATTTGTGTAATAAGGGGTTTCCAAGATGGATGGGATGTTACAGTGATGCCAAGTATAATTATTGTGTTGAGAGTTGGAATTATGGAGCTATCAAACGAGGTGGGAAAGTTGTTATGAGTCTTAGAAAGAGAAAATTGGAGGCAGTTAGGTTTAAGAGGCATTAAACTTAACTAGGTTACGTCTGCTTCACTAGAAAATCCTATCGAAATCTGACTTTACTGGGAAAGTATTGACGAGACGAGAAGTATGTGAGTGAGAGAAGATGGAACAACTGTGAAAAAAGTGAAGGAATGCGGCGTTGTCATCAGTCTGTAAAGTGCACTGAGTTGTTTGATGAGGAAAGAAAATCAAGGATAAAGGGGAGGAAGATCGTAGAAGACTAGGCAGAGCCCTGAAGGACACCAATTGTTTGTAGGAAAAGAAGAAAACGTTGATCCTTCAACAATTACTGAATTAGGCTAACAAAAAGAGGAAGCCTGGCATGAGAGAGCAAAGTTAAAGAGAAAAATTAAGAGTGAGCTTAGAGAAATCTAGTGATAGTTTTCCCGAAAGTCTCTCAGAGGATGTCCAGATATTCTCATCATGGGAAAAGAGGTTAGTAGATTTCAGTAGAGCTACACACGCTTGAATAGGTTTGATTTTTGGTATTTTTGCGAAAAACTTCAAGTGCAGAAAAGTCTGCTGTTTAATCACAACCAAAAAAGGCAATGATAAGAATGATGTACACTGACATCTAGTTGTAAGTCATTTGCATTATGGCTTTAGAATGCCAGACATGTTTATTTTCTCTTCACTGATGTGGTGTACTACGACTGAATGGTGGTTATTTAGAAATTCTAGGAGGATTGTTTATTCGCACCAGCTGTACCTGTGGTAATTACTTGTTACTTGTTGGAGTACCATCACGACCGGCATTTAGTAGTGTAAGGTCTTGAGGCACTAAAGCCCACATTGTCTTGTCCCACAGGAACTTTATATCCTTAATATTCATACAATATTTTCATACATTTATAATCGTTCAAACTGAAGGGCAAAACACAAGATTATAAAGGGACCGTTGTACCGGTACCTATCATATTTTCATCATCTCGTCATGTCAAACAACCGGGAAAGATTTAAGAGCCTGGGCAGACCTGTAGCCAGGATATGTTGGGCCACCACTTCGGAGCGCTGCGGTAGCCGGGCCTGGCAGAGTGATGGTAATGATCCGTAATAGCTACGTGGCAGCCAGTCTGTGTGGGCCGCTGGCGCCTCTGCATCCCGCATAGGGCCACTGTCTACCATCTTGTATATTTTAACTCCAATATTGATTATAATATCCGTACTATCGATTCCCGATCTTTGAAATTACTACCATCTCGTGAAGCCGTATCGCAGATGAGAGGATGATATGGTGTGTGGTGTTCCAGTCTGTTTTAAAGTATTACGAGTATTCCTCTGCGTGTACCCAGAAGGCTTCCTAACCTATCCTTTAGTTCTTTGAAGCATATAATAAGGTTTTTCAGCGTGTGTGAAAAACTGAATATAATCAATTGTTATCACAGATGTGGGTATAGCAACTTGATAATAAGCGAGGTTTAAAGTATATGGAAATGACTGATCCTATAGTTAACAGTACATTTAAATAATACTTGTTAGAAAATAATGATAATACCACGATTCAAAGGTCAGAGGATTAATAGAGGGTCAAATATGTAAAGATGAATAATCCTCGTAGCGCATCGAAGGATCTGCATGTTTCATGGGTAGAGGAAAAAGAAATTGAAACTTTCTGCAGATTTAAGAAGAGTCTCTGCAGACTTACCACAGCCATGTCGGTGCCTCAGACTAATCCCTCATTTCTGGCACTTGCCAGCCTCACAGACTGCCAGAGTGTGGGCCGGCTATTAGTCCGGCAACAGACAGACAAACCGGCCACTTAACCACCGTCTCGTGGGGTCGTAAACCTTCCAAGAGCTGTCCTTAAGCTTTCAGCGCGGCACAATAACTCACCCCGAACCCCGTCTCCCGGCGGAGGTGGTGAGGGGTGGGTCTTTAGGGTGATGGTTGGCCGGGGAGACACGGGGGTGTGGTGGAGGGGAGGCACGCCGTGTGAAGTAAGTCTCCTTGTTGGAGATGATGATCCCGGGCATAAGTTGATGATAGTGAGGGCTTCCATGATCCCGAGCAGAGGGTGGTGATAGTGAGGGCTTCCATGATCCCAGGGCAGGTGATGATCGTGAGGGCTTCCATGATTCCTGGACAGAAGGTGATGATAGAGAGGGCTTCCATGATCCCCGGCAGGAGGCTGATGATAGTGAGAGCTTCCATAATCCCCAGGTGGAAAATGATGATGCTGAGGGTTTTCACGACCCCGGGTGGAAGGAGATGATACTGAGGGCTTCCATGATCCCCGTATGGAAGGGGATGATACTGAGGGCTTCCATGATCCCCGGGTGGGAGGGGATGATACTGAGAACTTCCTTGATCCCCGGGTGGGAGGGATGATACTAAGGGCTTCCATGATCACCAGGTGGAAGGGGATGATACTGAGGGCTTCCATGACCCCCAGGTGGAACGGGATGATACTGAGGGCTTCCATGATCCCCGGGTGGGAGGGGATGATATTGAGAGCTTCCATGATCACCGAGTGGAAGGGGATGATACTAAAGGTTTCCATGATCCCCGGATGGAAGGGGATGATATTGAGGGCTTCCATGATCCCCGGGTGGGAGGGGATGATACTGAGGGTTTCCATGATCCCCGGGTGGGAGGGAATGATATTGGGGGCTTCCATGATCCCTGGGTGGGAGGGAATAATACTGAGGGCTTCCATGATAACCAGGTGGAAGGGAATGATACTGAGGGCTTCCATGATCCCCGTGTGGGAGGAGATGATACCGAGGGCTTCCATGATCCCCGGGTGGAAGGGAATGATAGTGAGGACTTCCATGATCCCCGGATGGAGGAGGATGATATTGAGGGCTTCCATGATCCCCGGGTGGAAGAGGATGATACTAAGGGTTTCCATGATCCCCGGGTTAAAGGTGAGGATAATGAGGACTTTCCTGATTGCCATGTTGAGAGGCGATGATAGTGGAGACTTTCATGTTCGCATAGTTGAAGGTGATACTGCACAGGGATGGAATCGATGATCCCACGGCTGAAGATGATGTCGCAGGGGTTCCAGAGGATGATCCTGGAATTATTGACCAAGAATTCAGGGATTTTTGATAACGATCTCAAGACTGAAGATAAATTTGACGGTGATCCCAGTTCTCTGTATGGTAATTCGTGGGTTGGTGATGATTACCACGGTGAAAAAAAAAAATCCAGACTGCTATTAATGACCCCCGTATTGATGACGCTCTCGGAGTTGAAGATAATGACCCTCCGATCAAAAACAAGTTAATTACGGAGGTATAGATGGTAATATCAAGGGGTTTTAGATGACTATCCGGCGTTATTATCAGCGGGTTTGTGGCTGAAGATGCTCCCGGGGTTAAAGATTTGGGTTTCATGGGTCGATGTGGATCTGAGAGTTGTTGATTACACTCTTTGGGTTTAAGTGAATAGTTCCGGAGTTGTATATGGTCCCTAGGTGTTGAAGAGGATGATTCCGCAATTGTATATGGTTCCTAGATGTTGAGGAGGATGGTTCCGGATTTGAATATGGTTCGTAGGTGTTGAAGAAGATGGTTCCGGAGTTGTGTATGGTCCTTAGGTGTTGTAGAAAATGGTTCCGCAGTTGAATATGGTTCCAAGATGTAGGTTCCGGAGTTGTTTGTGGTTCCTGGGTGTTGAAGAGGATGGTTACAGTCCTTGGAAAAAATCTTGGATTGAATTGATAGCGATCCCGAGGTTGTTAATGAACATTACAGTTTGTAATGAAGATCCTGAAGTTGATCCTGGAGGTTCCCTTTACGGTCTCAGGACTATTGATGATGTCCAGTTCATGATTAATCTTGGGGTGATTGATGTTAGTGAACACGGTTTTGTTCAGGAGTTCCCAGGGTTTTTGGATGGTCACATACTGATGAAGATAACGTGGGTCGTTGATGACGATTGCGGACTTGTTGATGACGTCCTTGGAATTGCTACTGACAATACTGGGACTATTAATGAAGATTCAGGGGTTACTGATGATGCCGGTGTTAATAATGGAGATCCTGGGGTTATTGATGATGCTAGATGATTGGAAATGATGTTGCTGTTATTAATGATGCTGGAGTTTAGATAAATATCCAGGAGTTGTTGATGATGCTGGGGTTGTTAAAGAAGTTACTGGGTCACTGATTATGCAAGGGTTGCAGATAAAGTTCCTAGGGTTATTGATGATGCTGGGCTTGGAAATGAAGATCCTAATACCATTGAAAATGCTAGAGTTGTTATTGAAGGTCGCGGTTTCATTTGCTGATTATTGAGTGATGATTGCTATTGATTATTAGTATGGTCCCGGTTAGTCTCAGCATGGGCATTATTGACGATGTAGGTGTTGTTGCTGATAATCCTAGAGTGATTGTTGATCCTGGAGTTGTTCATGAAGATCTAGAGGTTGTAACTAATGATCCAGTAGTGGTTGTTGATCCAGGGGTTGTTCGTGATGATCTAGAGGTTGTAATTAATGAACCAGTAGTGGTTGTTGATCCAGGGGTTGTTCATGATGATCTGGTGGTTGCAACTGATGATCCAATAGTGGTTGCTGATACTGAGATTGATCATAATGATCTAGTGGTTGAAACTGATGTTCCATTAGTGGTTGTTGATCCTGAGGGTTCATGATGATGCAGGAGCATTTATTGATGATCCAGGTATTGCTAATCATCCCTGATTTTTTTATAAACTATGAATTGTTGATGTTCCAAGAACTACTGATGAAATCAATAATGCCGATGACGATCTTGGAATTTCTAATAATGGTCCATAGAATGCTTATGAATTAGAAGGTGATGGAGAGGATTCTAGGATTTTGAATAATGATCAGTGGAATGCCGATTATCTAGAAAGAGTTGGGAGAGTCCTGGGAATTTCAATAATGATTCATGATTCGCTGTTGATTAAAGACTGGATGAGTATAATTCTACCATGGCTGATGATGATATAAGGTTGTGGGTGTTGATCTTAGACCTGAAGGTGAAGATCCCTGGGTTGTTTAAAAGGATTCTTAGATTGATGATTACCATAGGGTTTTAAGGAGATGAACTATGGGCTGCCGAAGATGGTAGATGATGATCCCGGGGCTGCAGGTGATGATTCTAGGATTTCGAAGAAGGTTTATTTCATTGTTGGTGATGATTAGCGGGATGATGATGATCCTGGGAATATTGATAATGTTTCTGAGCTAGAATATAATGATGTTTGTCTTAGTGATGCTAGGACTAAAGAAAATGATGATATCAGAATTGATGATGATGATTCCCGGGTAGAAAATGATGATCTTGAAGATGTAAATTTCGAACTTGTTGATGATAATGCCGGAGTTGAGGAAGATGATTCCTAAGTTGTTTTTGATGAACCTGATATTGAAAGAAATAATTTTGGGTTATTGATGATAATTTTGGATTGTTATTAATGCTCCTTTTGTTGATAATGATGACCCAAGTGTTCCTGATGGATGACTGGCGACAGTGATCCTGGTGTTGAAGATGGTTACGGGGCTCTTGTTGACGATCCTTATGTTTAAAACAAAACCCGAAGTTCTTGATGATGATTCAAGAGTTGTTAATGATGATCGTGGGAATTAAGATGACCTCGGATATACTCTTGATGTTCCTGATTGATGATGACTCCCGGGTTGAAGTTGATGTTCTCGTTGATATTGATGAGGACTACAATGATTCTAGGGATGTTGACGATGGTTGTTGCGTCTATAGCATTGTTGATGATGATATTCCCACAACTAGTGCAGACGATTCTGTGTTTGGGGTTGATGATCTTTCATGGGCTATTGTTGATGATCCTGAGGATGGCAATGATAATCTTCTCGGGTGTTAGTGCTGAAGATCCCGTGGATGGTGAGATTTCTGTAGATGAACTTAAGGTTAATGTTGATGATTCCAGGATTGATAATAATGATAATCTCATGATTAGTGATTAGTGTAAGAAAGTAAATTCTAGATTGATGTGGGCAAAACTGAAAGTGGATTGCGAAAAATGGGTGATTATTGGTGCATATGCACCTGGTCATGAGAAGACAGATCGTGTGAGGCAAGTGTCTGGGGGGCAGCTGAGTGCGTGTGTCAGGAGTTTTGGTACACGAGACCGAGTATTAGTGATGTGTGATTTGAATGCGAAGGTGAGTAATGTGGCAGTTGAGGGTATAATTGGTGAACATGGAGTATTCGGTGTTGTGAATGGAAATGGTGAAGAGCTTGCGGATTTGTGTGCTGAAAAAGACTGGTGATTGGGAATACTTGGTTTAGAAAGAGAGATATATACGAGTAAACGTATGTGAGTAGGAGAGATGGTCAACAGTCATTATTGGATCACGTATTAATTGATAGGCGTGTAAAAGGGAGACTTTTGAATGTAAATGTGCTGAGAGGGGCAGCTGGTGGGATAGGTCTGATCACTGTCCTGTGGAGGCGAGAGTGATGATTTGTAGCGGTTTTCAAAAAATAAGGGAGAATGTCGGGAAGAAGGAAGCGGTGAGAGTAAGTGAGCTTGGAAAGGAAACTTGTGCTGAGAAATACCAGGAGAGATAGAGTGTAGAATGTCAAAAGGTGAGAACAAATGAAGTGAGGGAAGTGGGTGAGGAATGGGATATATTTAGGGAAGCAGTGACAGCATGTGCAAGAGATACATGTGGAATGAGAAACGTGGGCGGTGGACAGATTAACAAAGTGTAGTGAGTGGTGAGATGAAGAAATAATGATGCTAGTGAAAGAGTAAGAAGTTTTTGGACGGTACTTACAAAGAAGGAATGAAAATGACTGGGAGGTATATAAGAGAAAGCGGCAGGAGGTCAAGAGGAAGGTGCAAGGATTGAAAAAGAGGGCAAGTGAGAGTTGGGATGAGAGAGCATCATTAAACTTTAGGGAGAACAAAAAGATTTTTTGGAAAGAGGTAGATAGTGTACGAAAGACAAGAAAACAAATGGGAACATCGGTAAAGGGGGCAAGGGGGGAAGATAGTGATGGAGTGGGGAGATCAAGTAAGTATCTTGAAGGATTGTCGAATGTGTTTGATGATAGAGCGGCAGATGGAGAGTGTTTTGGCTCGCGTGGTGAGCGAAGTGAGAGAGCCAGAGGGAGATGTTTGGTGAAGAGAGAAGAGGTGGTGAAAGCCTTGCGGAAGATGAAATCCGGCAAGGCGACGTGAAAAATGTATGGTATTGCAGTTGAATTCATTAAGAATGGGGGTGAATGTGTTGTAGGTAAGGATATTCATTGTATGTATGGGTCATGATCAAGTGCCTGAGGATTGGCAGAATGCATGTATAGTGCCATTGTACAAAGGCAAAGGGAATAAAGACGAGTGTTCAAACTACAGAGGCATAAGTTTGTTAAGTATACCTGGAAAATTGTGTGGGAGAGTATTGAATGAGAGGGTGAAGACATGTACACAACATCGGATTGGGGAGGAGCAGTGTGGTTTCAGAAGTGGTAGTGGATATGTGGATCAGGAGTCTGATTTTAAGAATGTGTGTAAGAAATACTTAGAAAAAGAGATGAATTTGTATGTGGCATTTATGGATCTGGAGAAGGCATAAAATAGGATTGATATAGATGGTTTGTTGAAGGTTTTAAGAACATACAATGTGGGAGGTAAGCTGCTTGAAGCAGTGAGAAGTTTTTATCAAGGGTGTAAGGCATGTGTACGAGTCGGAATAGAGGAGAGTAGTTGGTTTCCAGTAAAGGTCAGTCTGCGAAAGGAGTGCGTGATGTTACCATGGTTGTTTAAATTGTTTATGGGTGGGGTGGTAGGGAGGTAAATGCAAGAGTTTTGAAGAGACGGGCAAGTATGCAGTCTGTTGGGGAAGTGAGTTAGTTGTTGTTCGTCGATGTTACAGCACTGATGGCTGATTGGAGTGAAAAACTGTAGAAGTTGGTGATTGAGTTTGGAAAAGTGTGTGAAAGGAAAAAGTTGAGAGTAAATGTGAATAAAAGCAAGGTTATTAGGTTCAGGAGGGCTGAGGGACAAGTAAGTTGGGATGTGAGTTTGAATGGAGAAAAATTGGGGAAAGTAAAGTATTTTAGATATCTGGGTATGTGCTTGGCAGCAAATGGAACCATGGAAGTGGAAGTGAGTCATAAGGTTGGGGAGGGGGCGAAGGTTCTGGGAGTGATGAAGAATGTGTGGAAAGAGGGACCGTTATCTCGGAGAGTAAAAATGTGTATGTTTGAAGGAATAGTAGTTCCAACTATTTTATATGGTTGCGAGGCATGGGCTCAAGAGAGGGTTGTACAAAGGAGAGTGGATATATTGGAAATGATATGTTTGAGGACAAAATGTGGTGTGAGGTGGTTCCACAAAGAAAGTAATAAAAGGGTAAGAGAGATGTGTGGTAACAAAAAGAGCTTGGTTGAGAGAGGAGAAGAGGGTGTGTTGAAATGGTTTGGACATATGGAGAGAATAAGTGAGGAAAGGTTGACAAAGAGGGTATATGTGTCTTAGGTGGATGGAACAAGGAGAAGCGGGAGACCAAATTGGAGTTGAAAGGATGGAGTGACAAAGATTCTAAGCGATCGGGGCCTGAACATGCAGGAGGGTGAAAGGCGTGCAGAGAATAGAGTGAATTGGAACGATGTGGTATACTGGGGTCGACGTGCTGTCAATGGACCGAGGCAGGGCATGTGAAACGTCCGGGGCATACCATGGAATGGTCTGTGGGGCCTGGATGTGGCTACGGAGCTGTCGTTTCGGTGCTTTACACATGACAGCTAGAGAATGAGTGTGAGCGGATATGGCCTTTCTTCGTCTGTTTCCTGGCGCTACCTCGCTGACACATGGGGGTGGCGATGCTGTTTCCTGCGGCGCCGAAATGGATGAGGGCAAGCAAGTATGAATATGTACATGTGTATATATGTATGCGTC
>JAYMFT010145198.1:0-12740 GCA_038088735.1 Panulirus argus
AGATAGAGTGTGGCGGTGAGGTGTTGTGGCTAGTGGCAAGCCTGTTTGCGGATGATACTGTGTTGTGTGTAGAGAGTGAAGAGGAGTTGCAAAAGGTGTACGAGTACTTTATAATGTGTGTAAACGAAAGCGATTGAAAGCAAATTTAAGTAAAAGTAGAGTAATGGTGTTCGAAAGAAAAGAGAGTGAAAGTATAGATTTTGTAAAAACAAACATATAGAGTGAAAGAAGAAAGTGTACTAAATTATGCTTTGGATATGGAAGGAGAGATAAGGGAGAGATCAGTACAGGGAAGAAGAGTTATTGGGTCCCTTTAACAGAATGATGAAGGGCAGAGGTGTAAGTACAGAAGCAAGGAGAATATTAAGCTACAGCATAGTCCTCCCAACCCTGACCTCATGCAGCCGAGACTTGGTTCACGGAATGAGGCACAGTGGTCAAGAATCCAGGCTGTGGAAATGAGCTATTTGAGAAGAGCGTGTGGTGTGAATAGATGGAATGAAGAGAAAAATTAATGAGTGTATGAGAAATGTGGCATGGCAGGGAAGGCAAAGGGAAGGAACTGTGGAAGTGGCAGCGGGTGAAACGTAATACCTAAAGGTGCTTTCGGGATGTGGTGAGAATGCAAGACGGGGAGTTAATAAGGATAGTGTTTGACAGTACAGTTAAAGAGGTTGGTGTGAACGGAAGACCACCTGTGACTTGGGCAAATAGGGTGGAGGAATACTGGAGGGAGGGAGAGAGGAGATGGTGTAAGAATGCCTGGAATGGTGTATGCGAGGGAGGCATGTAAGGACAGGGATGAGTGGAGACTCTTTTACCGTTGCCACCCCAGTGATGGGAGTTCCTCGAGATAACGGGTGTCAGAGAAATAGATAGATACATAGATCGCAATGAGGGCCAATAATGATCTAGGAGAGTATGAACAAGTGATACATTACTAAAAATCAACTGAAATGAGGAAATCCTAGGTAATTCACCTACGGGGGCAAGATTTTACATCTGTTTTGAGTATCATAGTGCGAACTATACATACAACATTATCGTCATCTTTTCACGATATTGGTTGGCAGTAGGAGTAAGTAAACACACTCAGCGAACATAGTAGAGACCCAGTCAGCAAACAAGCCCTCCAGCAACTGGATGCAAACGGCATCACAACTTTTACGTACTCTAAAAGATCAACGAAAATGAGGCAAACTTACGTTGCTAGGGGAATTTAGGTGAAGTTTACATAGGTTTTGTTAATTCATAAAAGTGGGTCTTTTTATGTCTACCGTATGTTATTCCCGCTCATCGTAACCTTCCCTATTAACATATTTTTGAATGACGAAGAATATTGAATCTTGTTCTAAATCACGTTTCCCTAGTCTAAATAATTTCTGTCACGTATAAAATAGAGTCCAGTGATAAATGCGTTTCTTCCAAATGTGTTCTTTCTGTCTGGGGTCCCTCAAGTGGAACTCTACCCCAGAAATATACCCATCTGATTTCATTGTCTGATGCTAGCTACATATGTTGAATAATTTGGAATAAGAGAAAAATTATGAATTGTGTCAATATGAGAGAGAAATGGACAGGGCTGTAGCTGACGATGACTGCCTCAGGAGATGAGCTGTTAATTGGTGCTTTACCCGGGCATACTGGAGGCTGCTGCTTTCTGCCTCCACAGCTGTCTTATGGCGCTTACCTAGACTTCTTAAAGGCTGCTGCTGCTGCTGTCTACCTCTACAGCTGCCATATGGTGCCTACCCAGGGAAGAAAAAAGCCTTTTTTTTCTTCCCTGGGTACAATCCTCACTCAACCTTTTAAAGCGTGTCTTCTGGTATTTAGGGATCAGTTCGCACTCCAGGCACAGGGGTAACTATCGCATTCCAGGTACTGGAGGGGGAGGCGGGGTAGCGCTGGAGAAAATAGATGACGTTATTAAATGAGAGTGAAATCATTCCACGTATGAAATTACCACAGTGCAACCTAACCCCCAAACACTGCGCGCAGGAGAGAGAGAGAGAGAGAGAGAGAGAGAGAGAGAATGTGTGTGTGTGTGTGTGTGTGTGTGTGTGTGTGAGAGAGAGAGAGAGAGAGAGATCATTAGCAAACAAGACGAGACTGGACAGCCGCAGGAGGGAGTCGCGAGAGAGTCCAGCACTTGCGTCCATCTCTTGAGATCCGTGGGAAGGAGTTATCCCCATGACTATTCACGTGCCGGTAATGGATTCTCCTCTCTCACTATTCATGTGATGAAAGTTCCCCCTCCCCGCCTGTGGCGTCTTTTCCTAGCCTGAATTTTTAAGAAAATGCCACACGGGAGAGCAAAAATATTTTCCGGTTCTTTTTGAGGGAAGAGAAGCTTTTAAAACTCACTGCATGTATGAATATGGTTTGTCTGCTGTGGCATAAGTAGGATACATTTATTCTTTGTGTTAGAGGAAAATCAGCCAGCGATATAAGTAGAACATACGTCAGTTCGGTGTTTGTAAGTCTTTGGCAAAATCAGCTAATTGTATAAGTAAGATACGTTTCATTTCGGTATTTATAAGTCTGGGAAAGTCAGTTAGTGGTATAAATAAGACACATGTCAATTCGGTATTTGTAAGACGTTGGGAAAATCAGCCAGTCAAACTAGGACAGCTTCATCACTATGTACCTGGGGTTCCTACCAACACAAGCCAACAGGGAACCACCTGCTTAGCCAGCGTGGTTGAACACTGCTATCCCCTCCGCTCCCTCACCACACGGCAGGAGTCTGACCACACAGGCGAGGATCTAAGGCCTCATCAAACTCCACCCTCGTGCCATCATGCCTGCACTAGGTTGATGGACACGAGGGAATATTTCACCAGAAACAGACGAAGGAACATAGCACAGCCGATCACCACCATCATAATTGCCACTCGGGGTCGGTAGCTGTGCAAGAAATAGATTCGTATATCCTGTTCATAAATACAACAGTCATCGTCCTCTTCCCCGTTACATCTCCTTTGTTAAAACGTAAGTTAAAATGTACTCATAGCTTTATAATGAATACCCAATCCGGTTACAAGAACACTTGATAATCTATAAGACTCAGAAAGTATTCTATCTACCTTCCAAGCAGTTTTCGTAATCACCTGGAAATTCGCGGTGAATTATACTGCAAGTTTCACGTATCCTAATACAGAACAGTGCACCGGGAGCAGCGGTGATGCTTTTCTCATTAACAGTGAGATCTCACTTACTTGATTCTAATTCGTCTATAAAAAGAGAATTACCAAATCAATAACGCTATCATGAGTGTGCTGAAATGGGAAAAAATAAAAAGGTAATGCAAATACGCTTTGATGAGATGTTCCAGCACGGTGCTGGATATGAGTTCAGAATACAGCTAATGAGTGAAAAACAAAAACACGTTTAAGACACATCGTATCGTGAAAAGGACGGACGAGGCTTTGTTGATTCATGTAAACAGTATATGGAAAAAAAAAATTAAGTTAACGGACTCACATGGTACAGTATATGAAAGATGTAGCGACTATGTAAAAGAGATTATATTGTATATATAGCAGGCAACAGACCTCAGTAATTTTCTCCTGTTAATGAAATGTTGTTCGGTAAGAATAAGGGAGGCTCATGTGAACGTGAAGGTGGTATGTAAGCCAGTGTTGCGTCACAGTGACAGATGAACACGAGGCATATTTGCCCGGATCTGTAGAGTTTTAAGATTTCCAAAAATTCTTCCATGGACCAAAGGTGGGTCTTGTGTTCATGGGCGACTGAATACCTTAATTAAGACCATCTCATTAAGTCTCTCCCTCACTGACGTAAGGGTTGAATAACCTAGCGTCCAAATATGCAGATGACACAAAGATCGGTAGTGCCATATCAAATGAAGAAGATATATAGGCTAAGATTACATGAGGATCTCGACAAAATCGCTGAAGGGTCTAGAAAATAGCAAATGCCATTCAACGTCATTAAATGTCAGCTGTTACAAGTAGGAAAACCTACTCAAAAATACTGATCATGAACTGACGGGCCACAAGGTGTGAGAGAATTAGGGAGTCACTGTCTCCAACAACTTCAAAATTCTCCCACCATTGCAATGACGCTGCCAAGAAAGCAGATAGGATGTTAGGATTTATAAACAGAAACTTCACGTACAAAAGCAGGGATGTAGAATTGTCACTATACCTAAGTCTAGTTCGACCTCACCTCGAATATGCAGCTCAGTAAGGACATTCTTAACTTGGAAACGGTGCAGCGAAGAAAAACTAAGTTGATTCCCTACTTGCGTAACAAACCATATGAGGAAAGACTGCGCCTCCGGGGCAAATTGATAGAATAATTCAAAATACTTAAAGGATTCAACAACGTTGATACTGAACATTTCTTTACGGTAGCGCCAGCATTGCCGACGAGAGGAAATTGATTAAAACTTAGAGGTCACAGAGTTAATCTGGATTGTACGAAATATTTTTTTACCAACGACATAATTGATGTATGGAATAAGCTTCCAGAAAATGTTGTTCAGAGCAACACCCTTAATGTCTTCAAAAAGATGTAATTTACTTCAAGGAGAAAATCAAAGAATTATTGAAAAGACAAATACGTTAGTTGCTAATCCACACGTTTGTTCACTTGATACACTACCAAGAGATAGATTGCCTTTGGTATTAGTTTTTCCAGGACTGGAAATTAATACAGGGTGAAAGGAGAAACAATTTTACAAGGTGATTCGAGCTATCAATAAGACCCTGGATCACATCTCCCAAGAAAGGCAAGAGTAGCGAGGGTAATAATGAGGAGAGTTGATCCATGGTGTGAGAGAGTAAGCTGTGTGAGGTACAACCGGACTCCAGCTGCTCGAAGTTACACCATGAGTGAAAAAGTCACCTTTGGCGAGTGTATACTGTGAGTGTACAGTCTCTTGAAAGGTCTTTTCACTCCAGAGGAGTCTATATTTCCCTGCTGCTGGAAACAGCGCAGCCTTAGGTTGCAAGAGCTTTTAGAAGGGTCTTGGGTAACACCAGGACTCTTTCATAAACATTGGTCCTGATGGATATGAATTAAGAGGTGAGCGAAGCCACAATTTTTACTAGAGTAGTGACCAAGTGCATGGTACTTAAGAATATGTCGCAGGTGAAAACAGCCGCATGTCACCAACTAGTCGAAAGAGATCCAGTTGATGGAATAATCTATTGGCTGAGGAAAGGACTAGAGGAAAACGGACAATGTCTTGAAGTTAGCAGAAAAGACAGGATGCTGAAAAGGTAATGATAAATCAAGAATAAATGAATACTAAGTGATTCAGAAGACCGCCGAAAAAAAGCGAAATGCTATACAAGAGGGAAATAAGAACAAAATCAAAAAGAGAACTGTGGTAAGTATTTTGAACATTAAACCGAAATACTAAAAGAATGCGATGGAAGGGACAAATATTAAAAGAGAGCGTTAACTTACCCTGATTTGTCCTCAGACATCAAACTGAAAACAAAAGCGAATCTTTCAGGAACGGTGTAGAGCAAGAGTGAATGTTACACAAATAGATGAGTTTCAAACTATTTCCAGTTTAACATATTCAGAGAACAGAGGAGATAAGACTAGCGTTTGTGAACATGATGCATCGTTCTGAACATTGCAATGACTGGTTGGCTGGCTGGCTGGCTGGCTGGCTGGCTGGTTAGTTGATAGGACTTTTAAAACTATCAGCTGCCTGGGTCATGAAGGCCGTCATTGTCAAACTACAATCCACCAACCGAAAAGAGAAATCAACATTTTCCTCAGGCTTTAAGGATAACTAAACCGCTTTCACTCTCACTATACATTTGACCCATGAACGACAAGCTCTTTGTCCTCTCGGTGGGTTAAACATTCATGAACCGCAGGAACTATGTAATAGGGTCTTCATGTTAATTTTCAACTTCCCAAGCCACTGGGAGCCCACCCGAAGGCAAGACATACGTTTATCTTCGCAGCGAAAGCCAAACGGCTTTACCTTCGGGGATCTGAAAACTTGGCAGCACCCTCACTGATCAGTATGCCAGTTGTCTCAACTTTCAGACCCTCTGGAGGGAAATATAACTGCACTACTTCAAGAGGGAGATATAATTGCACCACTTCAAGAGGGAACTATAACTGCCCCACTTCAAGAGGGAACTGACGGTATCACTTCAAGATGGAACTAACTCCACCACTTTAGGAGGGAACCATGACTGCACCACTTCAAGATGGAACTGACGGTACCACTTCAAGATGGAACTAACTCCACCACTTTAGGAGGGAACTATAACTGCACCACTTCAAGATGGAACTGACGATACCACTTCAAGAGGGAACTATAACTGCACCACTTCAAGATGGAACCGACGGTACCACTTCAAGAGGGAACTATAACTACACCACTTCAAGATGGAACTGACGGTACCACTTCAAGAGGGAACTATAACTGCACCACTTCAAGATGGAACTAATTCCACCACTTTAGGAGGGAACCATGACTGCACCACTTCAAGATGAAATTAAGTTAACCACTTCAGGAAGACACGGTAACTGCACCGCTTCATAGATGGAACTGACCGAAGCTCTTCAAGGGGGAACTGCAGTGCATCATAAGCCTCTTCTTTCTGAGCTGCACCAACTAACGCCCATGTCTTCCCAACACCCACACTGTACACATTCCCGCCACCCGCATCTCCTCACCATCTACAGCTTCCTGAGATCCACAACTTCCCACCTTCCACACAATATCAACAGCCATAGCTACCCACAACCCACAACTTCCAGCTAACCCAAAAAACTTTCCCAATGCCACATCTTCCCATTATAAAAAAAAATTCCCGCCACGTACGTACATCCTCCCACCAACGGCAACGCCCTACCATCCATAACTTCCCACATCCCACAACTTCCCACAACCTCATACCACCCACCGCTCTCTTCTGCCCACAGATTCCCACCGCCCACAACCTCTCTCAAATTCTTCACCAAACACAACTCTCTCACCACAATCTTCCGCCCGTCACACCTTCTTTTAACTGGAAACATATAATGACTTATCTCCTTCATCTCCAGCAATAGAGACACAGAAAACTTGTCGTAGTAGTTTTCCTTGGGGATAGCTAAAAAGCATATGCATCTTGTATATCAGAAGGGATAATATATCCTGTCAACAGGTTCAGCAGTGTTTACCGAGCAGCTGTCCAGATTCCCAGCTCGCCCATTAAGTCAACAGAGACGATAACTTTCCCTGCAGATTCAAGCTCAAGTCATCTGGCTATTCATCTCATATGACCATCCAGTGAGAGGTTACCAAGCAACACACTGGCCACTTGAGCATGACAGAACGACCCTTAAGCATGACGCTACGACCCTTAGATATGATGACCTGATCTCATTTCAATGTTCAAAAGTCGTACCCCGTCGTGTCTAAAAGTCGTACCGTCGTGCTGAAGCGTCGTGCCATTGTGTTGAAGGTCGTATCATCATGCATGTGAGTCGTACCATCATTGTCAAGGGTTATTACATTTCACTACATCTGTTTCACCAAATTACTTTTTTCTTTTTCATCTGGGGTATCAGTGATAACCCCATTACTGCAACAGTCAGGGGGGGGTCATATTCATGCAGTCGCGCTTTGACGGCCCACCATAAACCCGCCTCGTTGATATTGCAACATTATAAAGAGCGTCATTAACGGACTTTAGAACAATGCGGAACACGGAAATGCACTCCGGCCGTAGATTATTCCGCTGGTTAAAAAGATTTCCAAGAATATATCCGCGGCTGCGTCGTGCGACCCGAACTGGCAGGATGGTGCACCGTCTCTCGGGGGAGATTAGTCTTATTGTCCGGCTGATTGGCGATGGGGGATATTCTCTTTTTTTCTCGTGTGTGTTTCCTAAACTCGCCAGAAGTTGGTCAAGGGGAGAGCGAATGGCTCCTCGAGACGAGATGTTGGTTAATTAGTGGAAAATTAGGACAATGCCTGGCGTCCATTCTCCTCCTATTTTCCTATTTTCTTTATACATTCTTTTAGATGTTGGTATTTTGCGTGGTATATATATATATATATATATATATATATATATATATATATATATATATATATACACCGGTGGTTTCAAAGCACAATTGGAAATATGTTTTATTAAATGAAGTGTGTTCGTGTGTGTGTGTGTGTGTGTGTGTGTGTGCGCTCTTAGCAAAAGATGGTAAACGAAAATAATCAGCGGTTTATCAGATCTAATGGAGATAATAAACTGAAAGTATACAGAAGGAAATACAAACAGAAGGGATATATACAGAGGACGGGAGTTTGGGGTAACAACAGATAGATTTCGCGCAAAACATTTTCGTGTCCCGCTATTGGGAACTAACGACTTTCATAATGGACGGGATTAAACTATTCTTTTACCGGTCTGAAAGCGTTCGAATGAGCTCGATGCGGTAGTGGCTCCGAATTGCACCTCTGGAACGAGGAATCTCTCCGGATGGCAGATATCTATAGTGAGGGTAGTGCCGTAGTTTCCTCGTGGAGTGTCGCATAAGGGTCGGGTGACTGGTTTTAGTGAGTTTGGAGCACCATTGTGTTGACCATCTCTTGATAGGTCATGTAGGAGGGACCGAAGACGATTCTCATGTGCTTTTTTCTAAGCCTTATCTATTCACCCTTGCAGTGTGGTAGATAAGGCGGAAGACTAGCCATAATGGGAGTTTAGGAAGAATGAGAGTTACGAAGACGTTTTTCGAGTTCAGGTGAAGGTAAACCAGTTTCGTGAGTCTAAAAGGAATGAAGAGACGATATACCTGGAGGATCTGATGATGGTACTGAAGTGCTCATTCCAGAGTTCATTGACACCGAGGAACATGGTGGACTGAACCACTTCGAAGAAGGCTAAGGACTCGCGAAACAGCAGAGAATGGGACATGACTGGATGCATGGTCGACATGCATGACTACAGTCCTGTTATGGTTGACACTGACGTTGCTAAAGCTGGTCTAACTTAACTAAGGGTTGTTAAAGGTATTCTAGAACGAGATGTCGCCTGGGATGCTGTTGTCAGCGTTGATACCAACGGTTGAGTCGCCCTCGTGCTTCAGTCGAGCAGGTGCATCCAACAGCACATGATCTATGAGGATGAAAAACATAAGAAGATAATAATGATAATCATATGATGATGATTAGTTCATTGACCAAGACAGTTATACTTCGAATAATTCAATATAAAACATAGTGTCTTGGTTTACAATATCTAGTATGAATTAGAATTGGATTTATCCCTAAAATTGCAAAATTATACAAAAATGAAAATGAAAATAATAAGATATCTAAGAACATACAAAACATATTAAAAACAATCAGATCTCTCTCCAGTTAAGTCTGTGGGACGCCACAGATGAGGGACTGGAAGGTGGAGATGGCTGGCTCTTCGGAAACATGTAGCCTGACAACGCACAGTGTGTATGTGTGTACTGACCTGCTGGTACACTCCAGGTTTGGAGTTCGACACCAGTGGGGGTTTCCATCCCATGAACTTTCTGTACTATCATGCAATTTGTGAAGACTCCTGTATGCTACCAACGTTCACAATTTCATGATTTAGTTTCTTATCATATTATTTTACTTTAAAAGTACTTATTTGCATCTTTCTAACAAATTACTTGCATAATTTCATGGTATATCCTCTGGTTTTCATATCGTTGTATCTTTCAAAAAACGGGCCACAGCTGACGTCATCAAATTGATTCAAAAGCTTTAGTGATCAAGACATACCTTACTCCTTTCTCTTGCATGTTTGGAGAAGTTTTTTATATTTCTAACCTTTTCATTGTAACTCGGATCTCTTGATTTTCGGTATCACCCTTCTTACACTCCAATGGTCCATCGCTTTTTGTACTTTGCGCGTCCTGAGTTATGGTGATCAGACTTGAAAAAAATACTCTAGTCTGGCGTGATACATGTTTTGAACAGTTTTTACTTTTTATGTTAGGTGAGACGGTATGGGCAACTGAAGCCCTAATAATCAAAGCCAGGTACCTATTTCATCGACCAACCCTTACGGTGGACGACCAGCTGGGTTGACTGTGGGCCGACTTTCCGCAACCAGGATTCCAACCTATGCGCTCGACCTAGGGCAGCCCATGTATGCGTAACGGTCAGGAACTTAAACCGCTACACCATGGAAGGTCCATACTTGAACATTTCGTTGTCCGTGTATTTGAAAGCCATTCTGATACTTGCTCGCAGACAGTTTTGTCTCCTTCACGTTCTCCTGAAGTGGGTCTCTGGAGAGAGGGGTAAAGGTGCAATATCGACCTGCCTCAAGTCCCTCTCACACGCAGAACCCTGCCGCTTGTAAACCCTGCTGGATTATGATATTCGTAGCAGCGAGATATTCGAAGAATAGGATGTTCCCGAGGGCTTTACAAGTAAGAAGAAGAGCTCTCGAGGGATGAGCACCCGCCCCACAAGGAGACGTGGGTACAAATTTCAAGCTTTTGTGCAAGAGAAATTAAGCCAATTACTCATGGTGAGAAATGTGGTTATGGAGGCGAGGGTATATTACGAAATCAATCAACCGTGTTCTGTGATGTCTGAGCTGTTGTCCCGGCAGGGTTCTTTATGTGACGGTGACGCACACCTGGTGATGGTGGTGTGACGAGATGATAGGGTGACGATTGTGCACGTCTGGTGATCATAGTGAGACTATTGCGTACAACTGGTGATGATAGTGTGACGACTGTATACCCTCTGGTGATGGATGGTACATTCCTTTAGTTTCTGAGGCCTGACCTCTTGATATCATATACTAACAGAGCATAAGGTCTCCCCACCTTCCCTCTTCCTATATTCTGAGTGTTTGACTAAAAGGGACTCTCAAAATGACACTTACAAAAGCTCCCATAACAAGAAAATGATTCAAACTAATCTAGATAGAAAGAACGCAAGGAAACCGAAGTACATGTGAACAAATTACATCCTCATTGCAGTATATGATTAATGCATACCATCTTTTTCCTTGCCTAGTGTAATCATCGGAGGATAATGGAACTGTATGTACGGCTTCAGTGCTGGATATAAACACTATTAAAAGCGGTCTGGTTCAAGTAATTGATTCAGGCCCTCACCAGTTAGACAGAGTGCAAACGGGACGTAAGGACCTGCCGAGTTATTTACTGTAATAATACATCACCTAAGGAGGAACAGAAAACAGGAAAAACCAGGGTTTGTGTCTGTAGAGAGGCGGGCGAGGCTCCTGTATACAACGGTGTCTATAAAGTTACTTCTTTTTGAAGGAATGAACTGCGTTGTGTCCAGCGTGTGTCTGTGTGGGAAGGGGCAAAGCGCCACCCACCACCATCCAGTACTGTCCCGACCAACCTCACCAGAAACTCACAAAGAGCGTCCCAGTTAGGATACTTGATTTAACTGGTAGCTGAAGAACGTTTCCTAAACCAAGAGTTCAGATTTATAAGTACGGAAACTCTCATTTATACTGGACTGAGATGTAAACAACTGATGATTTTTGACAGACTTTTCATTACCAGTTACCTGAAAGGGAAACCCAAAAGAATAGAAACGTTGTTATGGTCGCCGTAGAGTTATGTCTGCAGAGGATAACAGGTGTGTTCTCTGATCCTCTAATTGTCATAAATTTGCCATGTAAATAAAAACCAGAGTAGCCAAACTACTGCGTTTGTGTTAAACGCTTATAATTCCCTTCGTCCTCAATTTCATATGATATTAGATTACAGACAAGTCTCTTGTGTGGTAGTTAAGCAAATACCTTTTGAAAGTCGAGGTATATGACATCAGAATGTAAGTTTGAGTCTCATTTGATATACATGATAATAAAAAATTTGTAATTTTGTTGGAATATTTACTTGGTGAAGCCATGCTAGTTATCCGATATTAAAAAATGACCTTGAAATTTTACAAAATGTCTCATTAGTTTTCATCCTTGTTGCCCGTAGTACTGAAACGAGGCTACTTTAGACGTGAGGGTAATTTGGCAGTAATTTTTGAGGCACATTTCTTATCTCTCTTCTTATACACAAGATTTACATTTGCCAATTTACAGTTTCAAGGTACTTCGTCTTGTTAATGGGAAATATCAGTTCCTGTGTGAGTTCCTTAGAATATACAAGAGTTATGTAACCAGGGCCAGTCGATTTCTTTGGGTTAATACGGTGTAAGTGCGTTTTCTATCTCTTCAAGATTTCCTTTGTTGTCGGGTTGAGATATACAGAGCTGAAGGCGGTGACATAAGAAAGATGCCTTATATTGATCCCCCAATTTGCCTCGTGTAAGGTTTAAGAAAAGCGAAGGAAAAGAAAATGAGACAAATTTCTAAGATTTCTCCACCATGATGTGAGATCGGACAACCAGTATGGCTTCCACAACGAAAGAACTTGTTTAATGAATTGACGTGAATTTCATAATGAGAGCCATTTCCTCGTTGGCATCAGGTACTTTACCATGTTCAGTTATCAGTGGTTCCTATTTCATATCTACGTTCTTTCTTTATCTCACATATTTGAAGAATTCCCTCCGGGTTGTGTCTAACTTATACAGAAACTACTTTTTCCCCAGTTTGTTTTTAGGTTGATTTATGACCATTTTCCATACCCTTGGCGTTTGCACTAGTTCTTTACGTTTTTAGTTGTTTCCAATTCTCGATATATATATATATATATATATATATATATATATATATGTGTGTGTGTGTGTGTGTGTGTATATATATATATATATATATATA
>JAYMFT010145209.1:0-12739 GCA_038088735.1 Panulirus argus
GCTGTGTCCACAACTTTGTCATCACTACCCAAGCTGTGTCCATATCCTTCGTTATCAAAATCCTTGCTGTGTCCACAACTTCGTTATCCCCATGCTAGCTGTGTCCACATCTTGGTGTTCAACATCCTAGCTGTGTCCACACTTTCGTCATCACTATTCTAGCTGTGTCCACATCTTCGTTATCATCACATTATCTGTGTCCACACCATCGTCATCACCATTCTAGTTGTGTCCAACCTTTCGTCATCATTACCCTTGCTGTGTCTACAAGTTCGTCATCACCATCCTAGCTGTGTCCACACTTTCATCACCACCACCCTAGCTCTGTCCAAACCTTTTGTCATCACAACCCTAGCTGTGTCCACAACTACGTTATCATCACCCAAGCTGTGTCCATACTTTCGTCATCACCACCCTAGCTGTGTCCACACCTTCGTCAGCCCACCTAGCTATGTCCAAAACTTCGTCATCACCATCCCAGCTGTGTCCAAATCTTCATCACAATCGTAGCTGTGTCCACAACTTCGTCATCCCCATCGAACCTGTGCCAACAACTTCGTCATCACCATACTAGCTGTGTCCACACCTTCGTCATCACCAACTTAGTTGTGTTCACACCTTTGTTATCACTATCCCAGCCGTGTCTGCATCTTCGTCATCACCATCCTAGTTGTGTCCACACCTTCTTCATCCACATCCTAGCTGTATCCACACCTTCGTCATCCCCATCATAGCTGTGTCCACACCTTCGTCATCCCCATCCTCGCTGTGTCAACACCTTCGTCATCACCACCATAGCTGTGTCTACACCTTCGTCATCTCCTACCTAGCTGCGTCCACATCATCATCACAACCCTAGCTTTGTCCGCACCACCGTCATCACCATTCTAGCTCTGTCCAAACCTTCGTCATCCCCATACTAGCTGTGTCCATACCTTCGTCATCACCATCTAAACTGTGTCTACACTTTCGTCATCACCACCCTAGCTGTGTCCACACCTTCGTCATCACCAACCTAGCTGTGTACACACCTTCGTCATCACCACCCTAGCTGTGTCCACACCTTCGTCATCACCATCCTAGCTGTATCGATACCTTCGTCATCACCATCCCAGCTATGTCCACACCTTCGTCATCCCCATCCTAGATGTGTCCATACCTTCGTCATCACCACCCTAGCTGTGTCCACACCTTCGTCATCCCCATCCTAGATGTGTCCACACCTTCGTCATCACTATGTCCACATCTTCGTCATCATCACCCTAGCTGTGTTCACAACTTAGCCATCACCACCCTAGCTGTGTACACACCTTCGTCACCATCACCCTAGCAGTGTCCACACCCTCGTCATCACCATCCTAGCTGTGTCTAAATCTTCGTCATCACCATCCTAGCTGTGTCCAAACCTTCGTTATCATAACAATAACTGTGCCCACGCCTTCGTCATCACCACCCTAGCTGAGTCCAACATTCGTCATCTCCAACCTAGCTGTATCCACACATTAGTCATTATCACTCTAGCTGTGCCCACACCTTTGTAATCACCACCTTTGCTGTGTCTACACCTTCTTCATCACCATCGTAGCTATGTCGACACCTTCGTTATCACCACAATAGCTCTGTCCAAACCTTTGTCATCACCACCCTAGCTGTTTCCACACCTTCGTCATCATCACCCGAGCTCTGTCTACACCTTCATCATCATCCCCCTAGCACTGTCTACACCTTCGTTATCACCACGACAGCTGTGTCTACAACTTCGTCTTCACCATACTAGCTGTGTCCCCATCTTCGTCATCACCACACTAGCTGTGTCCACACCATCGTCATCACCTCCTTAGCTGTATCCACACCTTCGTTACCACCATCATAACTGTGTCCACACCTTCGCCATCACCATCCTAGCTGTGTCCACACCTTCGGCGTCACCCTAGATTTGTCCGGACCTTCGTCATCACCATCCTTGCTGTGTCTACACCTTCACCATCACCATCTTATTTGTGTCCACACCTTCGTTATCGCCACCATAGCTGTGTCCACACCGTTATCACCACCAAAGCTGTGTCCATACCTTCGTCATCACCATCCTTGCTTTGTCCAAATCTTCATCATCACCATTCTAGCTCTGTGCACATCTTCATCACCATTCTAGCTGTTTGCACGCCTTCGCCATCACCATTCTAGCTGTGTCCACATTTTCGTCATCATTATCATCCTTGCTGTGTCTACACCTTCGTCATCACCATCCTATCTGTATCCACATTTCGTTATCACCACCATTGATCTGTCCATACCTTCGTCATCACCTCCCAAGCTGTATCCAAACCTTCGTCGTCACCTCCCAAGCTGTATCCAAACCTTCATCATCACCACCCGATCACTGTCCACACCTTCGTTATCCCCATCCTAGCTGTGTCTATACCTTCGTTACAACCATCCTAGCTATGTCCACACCTTCGTCATCACCATCCTAGCTGTATCCACACCTTCTTTATCACCACCAAAGCTGTGTCCACACATTTCGTCATCACCATCCTTGCTGGGTCCACACCTTCGTCATCACCATTCTTACTTTGTCCACATTTTCATCATCACCATTCTAGTTCTGTCCACATCTTCATCACCATTCTAGCTGTGTGCACATCTTCGTCATCACGATTCTAGCTGTGTCCACAACTTCGTCATCACCATCCTTGCTGTGTCTACATCTTCCTCATCACCATCCTAGCTGTATCCACACCTTCGTCAACACCACCATTGCTGTGTCACCACCTTCGTCGTCACCTCCCAAGCTGTATCCAAACCTTCGTCATCACCACATCTTCGTTATCCCCATCTTAACTTTGTCTACACCTTCGTTACAACCATCCTAGTTATGTCCACACCTTCGTCATCAAAATCCTAGCTGTGTCAACACCATCATCACCACCCTAGCTGTGTCCACACCTTCGTCATCACCTCCCAAGCTGTATCCAAACCTTCGTCATGACCACCTTAGCTGTGTGCACACCACCATCATCACCCTATCTCTGTCCACACCTTCGTTATCACCAACCAAACTGTGTCCACACCTTCGTCATCCCCATGCTAGCTGTGTCTAGACCTTCGTCATTACTACCCTAGCTGTGTCCACACCTTCGTCATCACCATCCTAGATATGTCCACACCTTAGTTATCCCCATCATTGCTGTGTCCACACCTTCGTTATCACTTTCCTAACTGTGTCCCCACCTTCGTCATCACCATCCTAGATGTGTCCACACCTTCATCATCCCCATCTGAGCTGTGTCTACACCTTAGCAATCAACATCCTAGCTGTGTACACACCTTCGTCATCCCAATCCTAGCTGTGTCCACACCTTCGTTATTACAATCCTAGCTGTGTCCACACCTTCGTTGTCACCACCCAAACTGTGTCCATACCATCGGCATCATCACTCTAGCTGTGTCCACCCCTTCGTTATCACCACCATAGCAGTGTCCAAACCTTTGTCATCACCTCCCTAGCTGTGTCCACACCTTCGTTATCACCATCCTAGCTGTGTCCACACCTTCGTCATCATCACCCTAGCTGTGTTCACACCGTCGTCATCATCACCCTAGCTGTGCCCACACCTTCGTCATCATCACCCTAGATGTGCCCACACCTTCGTTATCACCCCCCTAGCTGTGTCCACACCTTTACCATCATCACCCTAGCTCTTTCCACACCTTCGTTATCACCATCCTAGCTGTGTCCACACCTTCGTCATCGCCATCGTAGCAGTGTCTAGACTTTCGTCATTACTACCTTTGCTGTCTCCACACCTTCGTCATTACCATCCTTGCTATGTCCACACCGTTATCCCCATCCCAGATATGTCCACACCTTCGTTATCACTTTCCTAACTGTGTCCCCACCTTCGTCACCACCATCCTAGATGTGTCCATACCTTCGTCATCCCCATCCTAGCTATGTCCATACCTCTGTCATCAACATCCTAGCTGTGTACACACCTTCGTCATCCCAATCCTAGGTGTGTCCACACCTTCGTCATTACCATCCTTGCGGTGTCCACATCTTCGTCCTCACCATCCTAGCTGTGTCCACACCTTCGTCATCATCACCCTAGCTGTGCCCACACCTTCGTTATCACCACCCTAGTTGTGTCCACGCCTTCGTCATCATCACCCTAGCTGTGTTTACTCCTTCGTAATCACTATCCTAGCTGTGTCCCCACCTTCGTCATCACCAATCTAGATGAGTGCACAACTTCATCATCCCCAACTTAGCTGTGTCCACACCTTTGACATCAACATCCTAGCTGTGTACGCACCTTCGTTATCCCAATCCTAGCTGTGTCCACACTTTCGTCATCACTATCTTAGCGGTGTCCACATCTTCGTCCTCACCATCCTAGCTTTGTCCACACCTTCGTTATTACAATCCTAGCTGTGTTCACACCTTCGTTATCACCACCCAAGCTGTATCCACACCTTCGGCATCATCACTTCCAGCTGTGTCCACACCTTCGTTATAACCATCCTAGCTGTGTCCAAACCTTCGTCATCATCACCCTAGCTGTGTCTACACCATCATCCCCATCCTATGTGTCCACATCTTCGTCATCACAATCCTTGCTGTCTCCACACCTTAGTCATCACCATTCTAGCTGTGTCCACATCTTCGTTATCACCACCCTAGCTGCGTCCACACCGTTGGCATCATCACTCTAGCTGTGTCAACACCTTCGTCATCACCACCATAGCAATGTCCACATCTTCGTCATCACCTCCCTAGCTGTGTCCACACCGTTATCACCATCCTAGCTGTGTCTACACCTTCGTTATCATCATCCTTTCTAAGTCCACACCTTCGTTATTACCACCTAAGCTGTTTACACACCTTTGTCATCACCACCCTAGCTGTCTCTACACCTTGGTCATGACCATCCTAGCAGAATCCAGACCTTTCTCGTCATCACCCGAGCGGTGTCCAAACCTTCGTTATCAACATCATATCTGTGTCCACACATCGTCATCACAACTCTAGCTGTGCCCACACCGTAGTCATCACCACCCTAGCTTTGTCTAAATCTTCGTTATCCCCACTCTAGCTGTGTTCACACCTTCATCATCCCCATCATAGCTGTGTCCACACCTTCGTCATCCCTATCCTAGCTGTATCTAAACCCTTATCACTATCCTGGTGGTGTCCACACCTTCGTCATCACCATCCTAGATGTGTCTACACCTATGTTATCCTCATCCTAGCTGTGTGCACACCATCATCACCATAATAGCTGTGTCCACACCTTTGTCATCACCATCCAAGCTGTTTACACACCTTCGTCATCCCCATTCGAGTTGTGTCCAAATCTTTGTCATCACCATCCTTGCTGTGTCCACACCTTCGTCATCTCCATTCTAGCTGCGTCTACATCTTCGTCATCATTACCAGAGCTGTGTCCTCACCTTCGTCATCCCCATCCTAGCTATATGCACACCTTTGTCATCATCATCCTAGCTGGGTGCACACTTTTGTCATCATCATCGTAGCTGTGTCCAAACCTTCGTAATCATCATCCTAGATGGGACCATACCTTCGTTGTCACCATCCTCGCCATGTCCACACCTTCTTTATGACCACCATAGCTGTGTCCACACCTACGTCATTCCTATCCTAGCTGTGTCTACACCTTCGTCATCCCCATCCTAGTTGTATTCACACCTTCGTCATCACCACTCTATCTGTGTCCACACCTTCGTCATCGCAATCCTTGCTGTGTCAACATCTTCGTCATCACCACCATAGTTGTGTACACATCTTCGTCATCATCATCCTAGCTGAGTTTACACCTTCGTCATCAGCATCCTATCTGTGTCCACACCATCGTCATCACCACCCTAGCTGGTTCCAAACCCTCGTCATCGCAACACTAGGTGTGTCTACACCTTCGTCATCATCACCCTATCTGTGTCCACACCTTTGTTATCACCATCATAGTTGTGTCCACACCTTCGTCATCACCATCCTACCTGTGTCCGCACCGTCGTCATCACCACCTTAACTTTGTCAACACCATCATTATCACCACCCTAGTTGTGTCCACAGCTTCGTTATCAATATCCTAGCTGTGTCCACATCTTCGTCATCACCATCCGAGCTGTATCCATACCTTCGTCATCACCACCGAAGCTGTGTCTATACCTTTGTTATCCTCATCCTAACTGTGTCCTCACCATCATCATCCTCATCTAGCTGTGTTCACACCTTGGTTATCACCATCCTAGCTGTGTACACCTCTTCGTCATCCCCATCCTGGCTGTGTCCACACCTTCGTCATCCCTCTCCTAGCTATATCCACACCTTCGTCATCACCATCCGAGCTGTGTCTAAACATTCGTCAGCATCATCCTAGCTGTGTCTTCACCTTCGTCATCCCCATCCTAGATGTGTCTACATCTTCGTTATCACCACTCTAGCTGTGTCCAGACTTTCGTCATCAGCACCCTAGCTGTGTCCACATCTTTGCCATCACCATCCTAGCTGAGTCCACACCATCGTCATCACCAATCTAGCTGTGTCTACATCTTTGTCATCATCACCTGAGCTGTGTCAACACCTGCGTCATCACCATCCTAGCTGGGTCTACAACTTCGTCATTATCACCCTAGCTGTGTCCAAACCTTCCTCCTCTCTATCCTAGCTATGTCTACACCTTCCTTATCACCATCCTAGCTGTGTCCACACCTTCATCACCATCCTAGCTGTCTCCACAACTTCCTTATCACCACCATAGCTATGTCCACACCTTCGTCATCATCACCCATCCTGTGTCCACATCTTCGTCATCACTACCCTAGCTGTGTCCACACCATCGTCATCATCAACCTAGTTTTGTCCAGAGCTTTGTTATCACCATCCTAGCTGTGACTACACCTTCGTCACCCCATCCTAGCTTTGACCACACTTTTGTCATCATCACCCTAGCTGTGTCCACATCGTCATCACCATTCTAGCTGTGTCTACACCTTCATTATCATCATCCTATCTAAGTCCACATATTCGTTATCACCACCAAAGCTGTGTACACACCTTTGTCATCACCACCCTAGCTGTGTCCACACCTTCGTCATCACCATCCCAGCAGAATCCAGACCTTTTTCGTCATCACCCAAGCTGTGTCCAAACCTTCGTTATCAACATCATATCTGTGTCCACACATCGTCATCACAACTCTAGCTGTGCCCACACCGTAGTCATCACCACCCTAGCTTTGTCTAAATCTTCGTTATCCCCACTCTAGCTGTGTTCACACCTTCATCATCCCCATCATAGCTGTGTCCACACCTTCGTCATCCCTATCCTAGCTGTATCTAAACCCTTATCACTATCCTGGTGGTGTCCACACCTTCGTCATCACCATCCTAGATGTGTCTACACCTATGTTATCCTCATCCTAGCTGTGTGCACACCATCATCACCATAATAGCTGTGTCCACACCTTTGTCATCACCATCCAAGCTGTTTACACACCTTCGTCATCCCCATTCGAGTTGTGTCCAAATCTTTGTCATCACCATCCTTGCTGTGTCCACACCTTCGTCATCTCCATTCTAGCTGCGTCTACATCTTCGTCATCATTACCAGAGCTGTGTCCTCACCTTCGTCATCCCCATCCTAGCTATATGCACACCTTTGTCATCATCATCCTAGCTGGGTGCACACTTTTGTCATCATCATCGTAGCTGTGTCCAAACCTTCGTAATCATCATCCTAGATGGGACCATACCTTCGTTGTCACCATCCTCGCCATGTCCACACCTTCTTTATGACCACCATAGCTGTGTCCACACCTACGTCATTCCTATCCTAGCTGTGTCTACACCTTCGTCATCCCCATCCTAGTTGTATTCACACCTTCGTCATCACCACTCTATCTGTGTCCACACCTTCGTCATCGCAATCCTTGCTGTGTCAACATCTTCGTCATCACCACCATAGTTGTGTACACATCTTCGTCATCATCATCCTAGCTGAGTTTACACCTTCGTCATCAGCATCCTATCTGTGTCCACACCATCGTCATCACCACCCTAGCTGGTTCCAAACCCTCGTCATCGCAACACTAGGTGTGTCTACACCTTCGTCATCATCACCCTATCTGTGTCCACACCTTTGTTATCACCATCATAGTTGTGTCCACACCTTCGTCATCACCATCCTACCTGTGTCCGCACCGTCGTCATCACCACCTTAACTTTGTCAACACCATCATTATCACCACCCTAGTTGTGTCCACAGCTTCGTTATCAATATCCTAGCTGTGTCCACATCTTCGTCATCACCATCCGAGCTGTATCCATACCTTCGTCATCACCACCGAAGCTGTGTCTATACCTTTGTTATCCTCATCCTAACTGTGTCCTCACCATCATCATCCTCATCTAGCTGTGTTCACACCTTGGTTATCACCATCCTAGCTGTGTACACCTCTTCGTCATCCCCATCCTGGCTGTGTCCACACCTTCGTCATCCCTCTCCTAGCTATATCCACACCTTCGTCATCACCATCCGAGCTGTGTCTAAACATTCGTCATCATCATCCTAGCTGTGTCTTCACCTTCGTCATCCCCATCCTAGCTGTGTCTACATCTTCGTCATCACCACTCTAGCTGTGTCCAGACTTTCGTCATCAGCACCCTAGCTGTGTCCACATCTTTGTCATCACCATCCTAGCTGAGTCCACACCTTTCTCATCACCAATCTAGCTGTGTCTACATCTTTGTCATCATCACCTGAGCCGTGTCAACACCTGCGTCATCACCATCCTAGCTGGGTCTACAACTTCTTCATTATCACCCTAGCTGTGTCCAAACCTTCCTCATTTCTATCGTAGCTATGTCTACACCTTCCTTATCACCATCCTAGCTGTGTCCACACCTTCGTTATCACCATCCTAGCTGTCTCCACAACTTCGTTATCACCACCATAGCTATGTCCACACCTTCGTCATCATCACCCAACCTGTGTCCACATCTTCGTCATCACCACCCTAGCTGTGTCCATAGCTTCGTAATCATCACCCTAGCTGTGTCCACACCATCGTCATCACCAGCTTAGCTGTGTCTACACCTTCGTCATCACCACCCTAGCTGTGTCCACACCTTCATTATCACCACCAAAGCTGTGTCCACACCTTTCTCATCACAATCCAAGCTGTATCCAAACCTTTCTAACCATCACCCTATATGTGTCCTCACCTTCGTTATCATCACCCTAGCTGTGTCCACACCTTCGTTATCACCAGCCTAGCTGTGTCTACAACTTCGTCATTACCATTTTAGCTGCGTCCCCACCTTCGTCATCCACATCCTAGCTCTGTCCACACCTTCGTTATCACCATCCAAGCTGTGTCCACACCTTCATCACCACCCGATCTGTGCCCACAACTTCGTCATCACCATCCTAACTGTGTCCACACCTTTGTCATTATAACCCTAGCTCTTTCCACACCGTTATCACCATACTAGCTCTGTCTACATCTTCGTCATCACCATCCTAGGTGTGTCCACACCATCATCACCACCCTAGCTGTGTTCACATCTTCGTCATCACCACCTTAGCAGTGTCCAACCTTCGTTATTACCATTATAGCTGTGTCCACACCTTCGTAATCATCATCATAGATGTGTCCACACTGTCGTCATCACCACCCTAACCATGTTTTCACCATCGTCATCACCAACCTAGATTTGCCCACACCTTCGTTATCACCATCTTAGTTGTGTCCACACCTTCGTCATCACCATCTGAGCTGTGTCCACACCTTCGTCATGACGACTGTATCTGTGTCCACACCTTCGTTATCTCCATCCTAGCTGTGTCTACACCTTCGTTATCACCGCCATGGCTGTGTACACACCTTCGTCATCACCATCCTAGCTGTCTCCAGTCCTTCGTTATCACCACCATAGCTGTGTCCATACCTTCGTCATCATCATCCAAGCTGTGTCCACATCTATGTCATCACCACCCTAGCTGCTGTCCACACCTACGTTATCACCAACCTAGCTTTGTCCTCACCTTCGTCATCATCACCCTACCTGTATCCACACCTTCGTTATCACCACCAAAGCTGTGTCCACACCTTCCTCTTCATCTCCCAAGCTATATCCAAACCTTCGTCATCACCACCCTAGCTGTGTCCACAGCATCATCATCACCCTTGCTCTGTCCACACCTTCATTATCACCACAATAGCTGTGTCTACACCTTCGTCATTACCATTTTAGTTGTGTCCACATCTTCGTCATCCCCACACCTTCGTTATCACCATCCTATCTGTGTCCATACCTTCGTCATCCCCACACCTTCGTTATCACCATCCTATCTATGTCCATACCTTCGTCATCACCACCCTAACTGTATCCACACCTTCGTTATCACCACCAAAGCCGTGTCCACACCTTCCTCTTCATCTCCCAAGCTATATCCAAACCTTCGTCATCACCATCCTAGCTGTGTCCACAGCATCATCATCACCCTAGCTCTGTCCACACCTTCGTTATCACCATCCTAGCTGTGTCTACAACTTCGTCATTGCAATTCTAGCTGCGTCCACACCTTCGTCATCCCCATCCTAGCTCTGTCCACACCTTCGTTATCACCATCCTAGCTGTGTCCACACCTTCATCACCACCCGATCTGTGTCTACACCTTCGTCATCATCACCATAGCTGTGTCCACATCTTCGTCATCACCATCCTAACTGTGTCTACACCTTCGTCCTCACCACCCTAGTTATGTTCACACCTTCGTCACCACCACCCAAACTGTGTCCAACTTTCGTTATAACCATTAAGGCTGTGTCCACACCTTCGTCATCACCATCCTAGGTGTGTCTACAACTTCGTCATACCCATCCTAGCTGTGTGCACACCTTCGTCATCACCATCCTAGCTGTGTCCACACCTTCGTCATCACCATCTTAGCTGTGTCCACACCTTCGTTATCACCTTCGTAGCTGTGTCCACATCGTCCTCACCATCCTAGCTGTGTCCAGACCTTCGTTATTATCATCCTAGCTGTGTCCACACCTTCGTTATCACCACCCTAGACGTGTCCACATCTTCGTCATCATCACCCTAGCCATGTCCACACCTTCCTTAACACCACCATAGCAATGTCTACACCTTCGTCACCACCACCCTAGCTGTGTCCACACCTTCGACATCATCACCCTACATGTGTCCACACCTTCGTCATCATCACCCTTGCTGTGTCCACATCTTCGTTATCACCATCCTAGGTATGTCAACATCTTCGTCATCATCACCCAAGCTGTGTCCACAGCTTCGTCATCACCATCCTAGCTGTGTCCACATCTTCGTCATCACCATTCTAGCTGTGTCCTTATTTTCATCACCATTCAAGCTGTGTCCACATCTTCGTCTTGATCACCATAGCTGTGTCCACACCTTCGTCACCCCATCCTAGCTTTGTCCACATCTTCGTCATCACCCTAGCTGTGTCCACACCGTCATCACCATCCTAGCTGTGTCTATATATTCGTCATCACCATCCTGGCTGTGTCCACACCTTCGTTATCACCACCTTAGCTGTGCACACACCGTAGTCATCACCACTCTCGCGGTGTCCACACCTTCTTCATCACCATCCTATGTGTCCACACCTTTGTCATCACCATCCTAGCCGTGAACACACCTTCGTCATCCCCATCCTAACTGTGTCCACACCTTCGTTATCACCATCCTAGCTGTGTCCACATCTTCGTCTTCACTATCCTAGCTGTGTCCACACCTTCATTATCATCATCCTAGCTGTGTCCACACCTTCTTTATTACCACCCTTGCCGAGTCCACTTCTTCGTCATCATCACCCTAGCTGTGTCCACACCTTCGTTATCACCACCATAGCAGTGTCCACACCTTCATCATCACCACCCTAGCTGTGTCCACATCTTCGTCATCACCACCCTACCTGTGTCCACGCCTTCGTCATCATCACCCTTGCTGTGTCCACACCTTCGTTATCACCATCCTAGGTGTGTCAACACCTTCGCCATCATCACCCAAGCTGTGTCCACAGCTTCGTCATCCCCATCCTTGCTGTGTCCACATCTTCGTCATCACCATCCTAGCTGTGTCCACACCTTTGTTATCACTATCCTAGCTGTGTACACACCTTCGTCATCACCATCTTAGATGTGTCCACACTTTCGTTATCACCATCCTAGCTGTGTGTACACCTTCGTCAACACCATCATAGCTGTGTCCACATCTTCGTCATGATCACCATAACTGTGTCCACACCTTCGTCACCCCCATCCTTGCTTTGTCCACACCTTTGTCATCATTACCCTAGCTGTGTCCACACCGTCATCACCATCCTAGCTGTGTCTACACCTTCGTCATCACCATCCTGGCTGTGTCCACACCTTTGTTATCACCACCTTAGCTGTGCACACACCGTAGTCATCACCACCCTAGCTGTGTCCACACCTTCGTCATCAATATCCTATGTGTTCACACCTTCGCTATCACTATCTTCCCTGTGTCCTCACCTTCGTCATCACCATCCTAGCTGAGTCCTCACCTTCGTCATCACCATCCTAGCTGAGT
Source organism: Panulirus argus (assembly GCA_038088735.1). Taxonomy (NCBI): domain Eukaryota; kingdom Metazoa; phylum Arthropoda; class Malacostraca; order Decapoda; family Palinuridae; genus Panulirus; species Panulirus argus. Next base: position 12,628 of record JAYMFT010145209.1, read on the forward strand.
CCACACCTTCGTCATCCCCATCCTAACTTATGTTGTCTTATGTTGAAGGCTCCAGTCACGGACAAAAGTCCACATCAAGGCCGGGCCCTAATTGAAATATAGAGAGAGTTGA
>JAYMFT010145220.1:0-12739 GCA_038088735.1 Panulirus argus
GATGTGGATAGGGAGCTGTGGTTTTGGTGCATTACACATGACAGCTAGAGACTGAGTGTGAGCAAATGTGGCCTTTTATTGTCTTCTTTTTTATGTTGAATGCTCCAGTCACAGACAAAAGTCCACATTGAGGCCGGGCCTTAACTGTTATGCAGAAAATTATGCAGTTGAAAAAGAAAAGACAAGGGAAAGTATTTACGAATTTTTGACGCAGAAGGTGGTGACACCGTTTCCTGTGGGGCAGGGTGGCACACAGAACCTCCAACTCACTGGTGGTGCATGCAGAGGAAAATGGGCACCTGCCAAACTGGAGTGGGATGGAAATACTAAGCAAGGGCTGTTCGAGAAAAGTAAGAAAAACTATTGAGGCGGCTTACAGAGCGACAAAACAAAACACAATTCACTGGGAGGGCTTTGTGTGCCTTGCTAGAATGGCTGTGAGACAGATCACAGTGGCAAAGGCTGCGAGATCAAACCTGAAGGAGATGGCAAGGTCAGTCACAGCAAGGGCTGCCAGGGGGAACATGGCAGAGGCAGCAAGGTCAAACGCCGAGCACAACCATTTGGGAAGTCACACCAGGTACCCAGGGGGATGAATGCCGACAACGACACATATATAAGCTGGAGTCTTGTTCTTCTGTACTCATTCTGTGATCGAGACTCTATCGAAATGTTAGAATCAATATAGCGTCTCCCACCCAATGTGTTTCTCCCACCCCACCTTATCACTAAAACGAGTATACCCCACGCTACCAAAAACAAGTGCGATATGAAATGCACAAGGTGCAGCATTTCAGATTTTATTTTCAGTAATCATTAGTTAATGTGTTATTATTTGCCCGGTCCGTTAAATCCAAAATCTGTTATGTCGGGGTAAGTTAAATCAAGGGATTACTGTATATACATACATATGTGTAAACATGCACATACAAATGCACATATTCATACTTGTTCACCTTCATCCACTCCCGGTGCCACCCTGCCTAACAGGAAACAGCATCATCACCCCCTGTATCAGCAAGGTAGTGCCAGGAAACAGATGAGAAAAGGCCACCTCCACTCACAGTTCCATATCCACATACAGGCCCCATAGACCTTTCCATGGTTTACCCCAAAACGTTTCCCATGCCCTGGTTCAGTCCACTGACAGTACGTAGACCCTAGTATACCACATCGTTCCAATTCACTCTATTCTGTGCACACCTTTCACCCTCCTGCACGTTCAGGCACCAGTTGCTCAAAATCTTTTTCACTCCATCCTTCCACCTCCAATTTGGCCTCCCACTTCTCCTTGTTCCCTCCACCTCTGACACATATATCTTCTTTGTCAAACTTTCCTTACTCATTCTCTCTATATGTACAAACATTTTCAACATACCCTCTTCTGCTCACTCAACCACACTCTTTTTATTAACACACATCTCTCTTACCCTTTAAATACTTACTCGATCAAACCACGTCACACCACACACCATCCTTAAACATTTCGTTTCCAACACATCCACCCTCTTCTGCACAACCCTATCTATATCCCATGCCTTGCAACCATATAATATTGATGGAACTGCTATTCCTTCACACATACCCAATTTTGCTCTCCAAGATGAAGTTCTCTCTCTTTCCACACATTCTTCATCACTCCCAGAACCTTCGCCCACCCTATGACTCACTTCCGCCTCCATGGTTCCATTCGCTGCCAAATCCACTTCCACATATCTAAAACACTTAACTTCCTCCAATTTTTCTCCATTCAAACTTACATCCCATCTAACTTGCTCTTATTCACATTTACTCTCAACTTTCTCCTTTCACACATTTTTGCAAACTTAGTCATCAACTTCTGCATTTTCTCACTTGAATCAGCCACCAACACTGTATCTTCAGAGAACAACAATTGATTCACTTCCCAAGCTCTCTCATCCCCAACAGACTGCATGCTCACCCCTCGCTCCAAAACTCTTGCATTAATCTCCCTAACCATCCCATCCATAAAGAAATTAAACAACCATGGAGATATCACACACCTCTGCTGCAGACCACCCTTCACTCGGAACCAATCACTCTCCTCTCTTCATACTTACACAAACGCTGTACACCCTTGATAAGAACTTCTGACTGCTTCTAGCATCTTGCCTCCCACACCACATATTCTTAATACCTTACACAAAACATCTCTATCAACCCTATCATTTGCCTTCTCCACATCCATAAATGCAACATACAAATCCATCTGCATTTCTAAGTATTTCTCACATACATTCTTCAAAGTAAAATCCTAATCCATACAACCTCTACCACTTCTGAAATCACACTGCTCCTCCCCAGTCTGATGCTCTGTACATATCTTCACCCTTTCAATCAATACCCTCCCATACAATTTCCCTGGTATACTCAACAAACAAGCCTCTGTAGCTTGAACACTCACCTTTATCCCCTTTGCCCTTGTAAGATGGCACTTTACATGCATTTCACCAATCCTCAGACACTTCATCATGATCCACACATAAACTAAATATCCTTACCAAACAATCAAAAACACAGTCACTCCCTTTCCTAATAAATTCAACTGCAATACCATCCACTCTCGCCACCCTGCCAGATCTCATCTTCCACAAGGTTTTCATCACCTCTTCTCTCTTCACCAAACCACTCTCCCTGACTCTTTAACTTCACACATCACCCCAACCAAAATACTCTACATCTGCCAATCTATCATCAAACACATTCAACAATCCTTTAAAATACTCACTCCATCTCCTCCTCACTCTATCACTACCTGTTATCACTTCCCCCCTTGCCCCCTTCACTGATGTTCCCATTTCTTCTCTTGTCTTTTACAATTTATTTACCTCCTTCCAAAACATCTTTTCACTTTCCTTAAAGTTTAATGATATTCTCTCATCACAACTCTCATTTGCCCTCCTTTTCAACCCCTGCACCTTCCTTCCCTCTTGACCTACTGCTGCTTTCTCTTATACATCTCCCAGTGATTTGCACTCCTTTGTAAGTACCATCCAAATGCCTCTTTTTTCTTTCACAAGCAATTTTACTTCTTCATCCCACCACTCACTACCCTTTCTAATCTGCCCACCTCCAACCTTCCTCATGCCAAATGCATCCCTTGCACATGCCATCACTGCTTCCCTAAATACATTCCATTTCTCAACCACTCCCCTCACTTCATTTGCTCTCATCTTTAGCCATTCTATGCTCAATCTTTCCCAGTATTTCTTCACACAAATCTCCTTTCCAAGCTTACTTACTCTCACCAATCTCTTCTCCCCTACATTCTCTCCTCTTATCTGAAAACCTCTACAAATCATTACCCTTGCCTCCACGAGAAAGTGATCAGACATACCACCAGCTGCCCTTCTTAGCACATTTACATGCTTATCAATGAATATGTAACCCAATAATGACTCATGACCATCTCTCCTACTCACATACATATATTTGTGTATGTCCTTTTTAAATCAAGTATTCCTAATCACCAGTCCTTTTTCAGCACACAACTACACAAGCTATTTAACATTTCTATTCATAATACTGAATACCCCATGACCCCTAATCAGACCCTCAACTTCCACATTACCCACCTTTACATTCAAATCACACATCACTAATAGCCAGTCTCTTACATAAAAACTGTTGACATATTCACTCAGCTGCTCCCAAAACACTTAACTCTCATGATCTTTCTTCTCATAGCCCGGTGCATAAGCACTAATAATCATCCATCTCCTGCCATCAACTTTCATTTTTCTCCACATCAGTCTAAAAATTTACATCCTTGCACTCTTTCAGTCTCATCCTTATTACTGATAGGAGAGTCTGAATAATGTGTTGTCTTACCTGTAGTAAAGTTTTTCTCTTTTAGTTTTTGCTTGACAGCTGAGGGTGTATTGGAGATATCAAGATTGAGTGGATCAAAAAGCCAATCATTGTCTAGTGAATACACTAGAAGTCCTTCACTGCTGCTCGCTGCCCAACTCCTTCCTTAAAGTTTAAAAAATCATGGTTAGTTTCCAAGCAAATCTTGTTTACGGCTTAGCATCATTCAGTTTTAGCATTTCATTCTGTACCACGAGACATTCTAGTTGGTAGTTTTTGAATAAAAATCATCATTTGTAAGTAAATTTTTCACGAAACCAGCTCCCAGTACAGAGAATTACACTTGCACCTCAATAATCATACATATAAAGAATGAATACAATTACCTCAGTATTTGAAAATATATTCAATTGGGGAGGTATTCACATATATAATCTACACGTTCAAAATCAAACACGTTTTATAATAATGTCCATGATAAACCAGTCAAAAAAATTAATATGGTATTTGAAACAATTCTGTACTTACAAAGAGGAAGTTAATGTTGATGAAGTCTAAGATGGCAAACTGTAGGTAGAAGAAATTATGTGATGAAGTTTTGGAGCTAAGATTCTATACAGTGTGTGAATGCTAGCAATGGCTGTGTGGGTTGGGCTCATTTGGTAAAGCGGTCAGAGTTGACTTCATGTAGTATGCTTCAGGTGGTCTTTCTGTGCACTATTTATGAGGTTAGTTACCATAGGTGGAGGGTTAGAAGGCTGTTGGCTGGAGGCACAGGAAGGTGTTCAGAGGATGCTGTTAGTTTTTCAGCAATTCCCCTGAGAGATCTTCACTGTAGTGTTTGTCCAAGCAAGTTGATGGGCTCTAAAATCTCCATATAAAGAGGTGTTGGGTGTGTTGGTCAGGTTCTGTAGTTGGAAAATATCTCCAAATATTTGTTATCTGGTGGTTTCTCTTTCATTTCTCCCACTTGCCTCTTCCTTGCATATCGTTTTATGATTGACTGGTCTTGTTACATTCTTCTATTTGAGTTCATGTTAAATTTTCTTGATTCAGGTAGCATGAGAGATCTTAAACTGATCCATCAAATTAATGCTAAAGACTAATGAAGCTAAATTAGCAGAAAATAATCAATATTGAGGCACTGACAGTTGGATTTTGGTTACACCAAAACTTTGTTCCATTATGTCGAGTAAGAGCTGCGCTTTTATTCAGTAACTCAGCTACACTAGTTCACTTCCTCAGTGTTATATACACACTCTCTTCAACATCAATGGGTCTACTTAAAAGAACAACAAAAATTAAAAGAAACTGATTTCGTATAGTTGATAAAACTCCTTTCACTCCATTTGATCCTGAAGTTTCCTATGCTAAACCTTATAACTCCCAAAATTTGGCACATTCAAAACTGAGTATCCAATACATACATCACTAAGGTGCCTATTCACATTCTATTCCCCCACCTTACTTGAACTTTTCCTTACCTGTCATTCAAAGGCCCATGCCTTGCATCTATATAACACTGTAAGAACTACTATACTATCTAACATACTCATCTTTGCTCTTACAAACAAAGATCTCTCTTTCCACACATTAACTATGCCTTAAAACTTAGCCTCCTCAAATACCCTAAGGTTCACTTCAGCTTCCATGGTTCCCTTCACTGTCATATCCACTCCCTAGCTATCAATCTATATCTCTGATGCCTATTCCCTTTGGAACTCCCTCAAGGGGGTGGCCACAGCAAAGAGTCTCTATAAATGGTGAACTCAAGTGCTGCTTCTTAGCCTTTAGTATCTCACCCTTAACAGGCCACTGGCAGAGGGCAACTTAAGCGCAGTGTTTTCAGAGGCTCCAAACTAACGTTTCCACCAACTACTACCTAAAGTTTCAACCTAATGCTCCTGTCTAATGTTCCTACCTACTACTTCTCTCTATTGCTCCTACCATTTTTCCGAAAGGCAGGGCTAGTGCACAACACTCACCTTAAAAAAATCTAGGAGTTAGGAAGAATGAGCTGAGTGAGTTAAATGTTAAGTGTATATGTGACAAGGAGAGATTACATGTTTATGGACAGAATGCTAGCATTCCACGTGTGGTTGTAAAGAAAGATAATATAGCTACCTGGGTCAAAGGAGCACAATTTGACTACCACTGAAGTGCTGGCTCACTCTGCAGCTGTCACTGACTCTCCTAATACCCAGGCTGGTAGTACAGGTAATATACCTCCCTGGTCAGTGGCTGCTACATTACTGTCCACTTGCAAGCATCTAAAATATACACTTTCTTCTAGATTCTCTCCATCCAATCTCTCACTCCAACTAACCCAATTCTTTCCACACATAAACCTAATAACCTAGCATTAATCCACATTTACTCTAAACTTTCCCATTTACTCACTCTCCCAAACTCAGACATCACCTTCTGCAGTTTCTCATTTGAATCTGCAACCCTTACTATGTCATCAGAAAACACTATTTTACTTCCTGCCCCTCTCTCAGAGACTCTTGCATTCACCCCCCTCATTACCCCATCCATAAACACATTAAACAGACATGATGATATAACACATCCCTGTCTCAGACCCAACTTCATTGGAACTACTTATCCTCCTCTCTTCCTACACATACACACACATCTTACTGTCTTCATTATAACTCTTCATTACTTCATGCAGCTTTCTTCCCATGCCATATGTTCATAACACCTTCCACAGAGCATCCCTATCAACACTATCACATGCTTTCTCCAAATCCATAAATGCCACGTACAAATCACTGTTTCTCTAAATAGTAATCACAAAGATTCTCTACAGCAGACAACTAATCCACACATCCTCTACCACTCGTGAAGCCACACTGTTGCTCCCCAGTCTGATGCTCTACGCATGCCACTGCCCTCTTAATCACTTTTCTTTTTTAAAGGCTCCAGTCATGAACAAAAGTCCACATCAAGACCGAGCCTTACTTTGAAGTGAAAAACCTATCTTTCAAAATGTGCCAGGTCATAGTTATTGGGAAAGAAATGAAAGGGTAGAAAGTTCCAAGGCTTTAAGGTGATAGGAAAGAAACAGTTATCAAAAGATCTGCCTGTGAGTTACTAACAGCCACCAGTAATCATGAGATGCAGCAGCTTGCTGAGTATTGCATGGTCTAGCTAGCAGTTGGGACACACAAGCAGCCAGCTCTTGGGAGCAAAAACCAGAGTAATACCTACAGAAGAGGAAAAGTGAACCAACTTTGTAGCTAAGGACATGTGGGTCAAGTTTTGAGTTTAGCTTGAGAGAGTTTATAAGTCAGACCACTTTCAACTCTGTCAAGTAAGGATACAAAGACAGAATCACCCCTAGGTGTGAGAGCAGTACTCCACACAAGGATGGATCAATCCTTTGTATAACTTAGCAACTGTCCAGGAGATACGAAATTAAGACATCTTAACAGGACACTCAGTTTCTTAGAAGCAGACTAAGCTATTTTTATAAGATGGGGATTTTAAAAAACAGTGGATGCTACAGTAATACCAAGTATGTTCACTGAGTGAAGAGGTGGCATTTCAGAACCCCCATAGGAAAGAGGAAAGTTGTGAAGAATTTTCCATATAAAGAGATGTGTAGCAACTGGATCTTGGAGGCATTAACTTAACCGGAATCTTCTCTTTTCTCCTCTTTTTCTTTATACAATAGCATCATACAAGCATTCTGTCAATCCTCAGGCACCTTACTATGAGCCATAAACACCTTAAAAATCCTAACTGACCAATCAAAAACACAGCCACTTCCTTTCTTGAGAAATTTAATTGCAATCCCATCCACTCCAACATCCTTGCCACACTTCCTTTTCTTTAAGGCTCTCTCGACTTTTTTCAGTGAACTACTTACCATGACTCCCTCACTTCATACACCTCCCTGACCTAAACTTCCCACACCTGCCACTTTATCATCAAACACATTGAACAATCCTTCAACAGACTCATTCCTGAAAGAATAGGAAAATGTTTCTGGAAGGGGGTTAATCTATTTCATTTATCTATCTATATCTCTGATTCCTGTTCTCAACTGGAACTCCCTCAAGGGAGTTAATAGAATGAGAAAAACAAATAAACATATGGGAGCATCATTGAAGAAAGTAAATGGACAAGTGGTAATAGGCAAAGATATGATGAAGAGAAGATGGACTAAGTATTCTGAAGGACTAATGAAAATCCTCTATGACAGAGTGGCAGATGTGGGATGTTTTGGACACAGAAGTACAAGTGGCTTAATGAAAAGAGAACAGGTGGTGAAAGCCTTGTGTAAGATGATGTGTGGCAAGACAGCTGGAGTGGATGGTACTGCTGTTGAACTTCTTAAAAAAGAAGGGTGACTGGTATTGAAATGTTAGTTAGGATTATCAGTATATGTATGGATAATGGTGAGATGCCGGAGGGTTGGCAGGATGATTGAATAAATGCAACAAGGACAAAAGAGAATGTGCAAATTACAGATGTATATGTTTGTTGAGTGTACCTTGTCAAGTTGTAAGGGAGAGTAGTGACTGAGAAGCTAGTGGAATACATATAGCATCAGACTAGAGAGGAATAATGTGGTTTCTGAAGTATGTATGGATCAGGTGTTTGGTTTGGAGAATCTGTGTGAAAAATACTTTGACAAATAGAAAGTTTGTATGTGGCATTCATGGATCTGGATAAAACATATGACAGCATTAACAGAGATGCTTATGGGTCTGTGGCAAGCGTGTGATGTCAATATGACTCTTAAATCTGTTTATGGATAGGGTGGTGAGGAAGGTGAATGTAAGTACCTCTGAGACAGGAGCAAGGGCTATAGTTTGACAGAGGTGAAGATGGGATACACTGGTTGTGATTCTGTTACTTTTTGCTAATGACAGAGCAAAAAATCAAGAATCTGGTTTCTGAGTTTGAGAGAGTATATGATAGGAGAAAGTTGGCAGTAAATGTGAATAAAAGTATGGTCATTACATTTAGCAGTGGAGAATGACAAGCTAGTTGGAGAGTGAGTTTGAATATTAAGAACCTAGAGGATGTGGGTGTTTTAAATGCCAAGGAATAGATATGGCAGCAAATGGAACCATGGCAGCAGAAATGATGTGGGTGAGGGGGCTAAGGTACTGGGCACACTAAGGAGTGTGTGCAAAGTGAAGTGGTTGTCTTTGAAGGCAAAAATGGGCACATTTAATGTTACAGTAATCCCAATGGTATCATATACATGGGAAGCATGGTCCCCTCAATTAAAAGTGCATTAGAGGGTGAATGTGTTGGAAATGAACTGTTTGAGGACAATGTGTGGACAAAGTGTGGTGTGAGGAGGGTTGACCAAATAAATGACCAAGGTAAGAGAAAAGTGTGGTAATAAAATGAGCTTGTTCAAGGGAGCTGAAGAGGGTGTGCTGAAATGGTTTGGACACATGAAGAGGCAATACACGTCAGAAGTGGAGGGAGCAAGAAAAAGGATGAGACCCAGGAGAAAGTGAAAGGATAGAGTGAAAGATGCTTTGAAGGGTCAGGGCCAGAACATACAGGAGGGTGTGAGATGTGTGAAGGTTAGAGTGAACTGGAGCGACGTGGAATATAGGGGACAATGTGCAGTCAACCAACTGAACCAGGGAATATGAGGCAGTCAGGGGAAACCACAAAAATGTCTGTGGTGCCTGATTGTGTATAGAGGGCTCTGGTTTCAGTGTATTAAACATAACACCTACCGAGTGAATGTGAGCAAGTGAGGCCATTCTTCATGTGTCCTGATGCTACCTCACTAACATGAGAAATGGCAAACTTGTATGAAAGAAAAAAGATATATGTAATCCATACATGTATACTTATGTAGATGGAATCTGTCTAACAACCACAAAACTCAACAACAAAGGAAAAAACAAAGATTCTCCAAATATAATCATACCTCAACATGTCTGGCATTCAATTCTGTGCAATAGCACTAAACCCTTCCCACTCACACCACTCTATTACTAACCACCAACTCCCATGTAGAAATATAAAGCTAACCCCTGCCTCAAACTTCAGTAATCCCTACTCACAGACACCCCCCAGCCCCAAAAAACAGAACACTGAAAAAACACACACTGATATAACCCATCATGCACTAAACAACAGAACCAACACATTCTTAAACTCCAACCCACCAGACATACACCCAACAGAACCTACACTCTCCAGACAAACACTAATCACTCTTTCTCATCTGCTCTATAGACATAACCCATCCTTACAATGTTACAAACTCTATTTCATCATATCCCAAGCCGTTTATGCCCATGATGCAACTACTGTAACAAAGACACCGACCACCTACTACTCAACTGCCATGCACTTTCAGCACATAGACATACACACATCATTACACTTAATGATCTACAGTCCCAATCAGTGGCTGTGGCAAGTTTCCCAAGTGCTGCAGGAGCCTCATGCAAATACATAGGACTCATGGGGAAGGAAGTAAATATGGATGCAGAATGCTGGAAATCCTACCCTCCAGAATCTCTACTTTTCAAAAAAAGGAACAGATGGAGGAGCCAGGTAATGATTTTCCTTTATGGCCCAGTCTTCTATTCCAGACACTGCTTCACTAAAGCTAAAAAACTCTTCTAATTCTAAAGTAACCACTTATATTCAATAAAAATTTGCCAAAATATCAAAAGATGGAAAGTTAAAATTCTACAGGTGTCTCTTGATACAACTCATGAAACAAATTAGAAATACTACAACCAATTAGTTTATTTACCTGTTGGTGAAAATGTAAGTGATGTAACACGGACCTCTGGTCTGAAGGCCCTCTTGGACATATCACCTTGTCTTGTTCCTGGTAACTTCATGGTTACTCCTTTTCCACTCTCTCCTTCATCTCTTTCCTCAATCAGTGCAAGATTGATTCCATTTTCTGCCATCTTTCGACGACTTACAGTTTCCTGTAAGAAAGGGAAAAAATTTCAAAACCATAGCCTGAAAAGTATTCTGGTTAATTTGGATATCAAAATATGAATGCCATTATTCTGGCATAGTAAACTGTACATCATCATTGACTTCTTTTATGCAATCTGAAATCACTTGACCATTGTTCTCATACCCAAATGAGTGAGTGACAATCTAATCAAGAATCATTATACTTTTTGTAAACGTCTGTCTTGGAATTCAAACAAAAATAAATCAACTTACATCCATTGCATCAAATGACCTGTTTTGTGTAATTTCAAATTTTTTAATAAGAAGCTCATCCTCTATACTGTAAATGCAGACATTCTTGCTCTGTCCACCAGCCAGTATACACTTGCCATCTGAGCTGTAACACAAGCTCGTAAATGCTCTGGAAATAAACAATTCTGATTAACATTCTTTATGCAGCCAAAACTATTCTACATAATTCTAAATGCTTAAATACAGCTGCTGCACATAACTGACTATTAAAGTTTAAAAAGTTAAATCAACAGGTAAAGCAAGGATAATAAGAATCTTTATCATGGATGAAATATCAATCAAATTTTTCCTTCTCATTCTTGACTGCCATTTCTTGCATTAGCAAGGAAGTGCCCAAAACAAACTAAAAACGTCAGTATCCACTTACCTCCATTCTCTAGTTGTCATGTTTAATGTACCAAAACCATAGCTCCCTATTTACAACCAGGCCCCACAGACCTTTCCATGGATTACCCCAAACACTTCAAATGTCCTGATTCAGCCCAATGATAGCAGACTGACCCCAGTACAACATGTCATTCCAATTCACTATATCCTGTGAACACTCTTCAAGCTCTTGCATGTTCAGGCCCTGATTGCTCAAAATATTTTTCACTCCATCCTTTCATCTCCAAGTTGGCCTCCCCATTTTTCTTGTTCCCTCCACTTCTGATACATGAATCCTCTTTGTTAACCTTTCCTCACCCATTCTCTCCTTATGTACAAATCATTTCAGCACATCCCCTTCAGTTCTCTCAACAATACTCTTTTCATCATCATACCTCTCTCTTATCTTTTTTATCACTTCCTTGATCAAACCACCTCACACCACATATTGTCCTCAAACATTTCTAAAACATCCACCCTCCTTTGCACAGCCTCACACCCATATAATATTGTTTGGAATACTATACTTTCAAACATACCCATTTTTTCCCCTCCAGTTCATGTTCCCTCCTTCCACACATTCTTCAGTGCTCCATGAACCTTTGCCCTCTCACTCACCCTGTGACTCTTTCCACTTTCATGTTCCATTTGCTACCATGTTCACTCCCAGGTATTTAAAACACTTCACTTCTTCCAATTTTTCACCAATTAAACACATCCCCATCTAAACTGTCCCTCAACCCTACTAAACCTAATAATCTTACTTTTATTCACATTCACTCTTGGCTTTCTCATTTCACACACTCTTCCAAACTCATTCACCATCCTCTGCAGTTATCACTTGATTCTGCCATCAGTGCTGTTTCATCAGAAAACAACAATTGACTCACTTCCCAGGCCCTCTGATTCCACACAGACTGCATGCCTGCCCCTCTCTCCAAGGCTCTCATATTTACCTCCCTCACTATCCCATCCATAAACAAATCGAATAACCATGGTGATATCACACATCCCTGCCACAGACCTACCACACTTACAAAAAATCACTCTCTTCTTTTCCTACTCGTACACATGCCTTATACCCTTGATAAAACCTTCTCACTGCTTCCAGCAGCTTTCCTCTCACACTGCATATTCTGAATTCCTTCCACAAGGCATCTCTATCAACTCTATCATATGCTTTTTCCTGATCCATAAATGCCACCTCTTGACTCATTGAACATAATTGGTATTACTATAAGATCCAATCTTTCTTGGAAACCCCACATTATGGGAATAGCTAAGGCTGCCTCTAAGAAACTGGGTATCCTGTTTAGAT
>JAYMFT010145231.1:0-26803 GCA_038088735.1 Panulirus argus
GTTTTGATAACTGCTTCTTTCCCTACACGTCGAAGCTTTGGAACTCTCTACCTTCTCATGTCTTTCCCAATAACTATTATCTGGCTCATTTCAAGAGACAGGTTTTTCACTTTCTCAAAAAATCATAAATACTTTCCCCGTCTTTTTTTCTCCCTTTCTCAATTCTCTCTATATTTCAATTAGGACCAGGCCTTGATGTGGACTTTTGTCCGTGACTGAAGCCCTCAACTTAAAAAAAAAAAAACGCCGTTGCAATGCGCTGCGGTATACATTATGGCTTCAAACGCGTAGCCAACATAACTGCCAGGGATATGGAGGAAGAATACTCCCCACAGATCTCCTATGTGTGACAATATCGGAACAACTAAAAACAGCTTCAGCAAACGTATCAGATTTCGTCTTTCAACCAAAAAGATAATTGCCAAAGCCCATTGGTGGTCGTCCTGGGAAAAGGAAGGTAGCCAGCCATCTTGAAAACGTCAGCCATTTTGAAATATTCAGATGACTCGTATTCCTCTCAGATTATAATACATCAAATATGTCTGTACCCAGAGCGAAACTACCTTTCATTATTTGCTACATTAAGAGTTCTTCCACGAATAAACACTTGACTGGTAAACGTTCGCCACATATGATAAGTTTGGGTAATCACAAATTAATCATACAACATTTGTTTGAGTAATTTTCATACCATTTACTAAAGGCAATTCTGGACAAAAAACTGCTGATTTTAGCTATGCGTGAAAAACGAGAACCTTCTGGATTTGTGCTAAATTTACGGTGATAAATACTTTAGAATTTTTAAAACCGCTACCTCACTCCTTAATCCAATTAAAATCTTACCAATAAACACAAAATGCCTTCCGATATCCTTAAATTAGTGAAAAAAAAAAATGTATGGAAACTGTTAACTCCTGGTTCACGAAGATACGGCTCTTAGAGTACGATAGTTCGACCTAACCCGTAGAGTTCATTGTCAAAGATGACGCTAATCATATCCTAAAGTCGTAGGATTCATCTTATTCCAAATTAGCACTTCCGAACACAGTGGCAGTCACTGACAATACGGCCGACCAGCGGGATTGTGAAACACGAACGCTCGCTCGTGGAAGTCGAAACACCAAACCACTTCAAATGAACTCGCTTCGATCCGTTGAGACCACAATATTCGAAACGTATTACTATCTTTCCCTTTACCGACCAACTACCTTGTACATCATCAGTTATTATGTTATTCATCATGCTGTCTTAACTCAAAACAAAATGATGCAGTCGAAGGATTAACTGTATAACTTAAAGATCCATAAATCTTTCTAAAGTCGAATGTAACGCTTACGAATCGCATAAAGCCGTTCAAACTAAAGCAGAAATTTCAAACTTAAAGAACTACAATTATGAAAATAAGAGACTGAGTTTGTAAACGCATTATTTTTTCTCCTTTTTGATCTTAACAAATCCCTTAACGTTATAAAAGAATATATTCATCAATGATACTTTGAGTCGACAAGAAAATGGAGCTCAAGTATGGAAGGAAGTACCAGGGCAGCGCGTTGCGCCAAACCATAGGTGGTCCGGCGCGAGGAGCTGCGCAGAGAACAGGATGGGTCTTCGTCCGTTTCCTGGCGCTACTTCGCTGACGAGGGAAACGGCGATGAATAATAATAATAATAATAATAATAATAATAATAATAATAATAATAATAATAATAACAGTAGTATGTATGTATACGTGTACTATATACGTATATAAATATGTGCTTTCAGTTCTCGTCATTCCTTTCAGGTCCATGTGATTGGAATTAAAGCTATGAATACTTTTCTCGATATTTTTTCCCGGGAGTGCTAATTGGAGGGATGGAGGGACTACAGAAAGAGTTTGTAGGAGGGTTTTTGGGAGTGTTGTGATGAACATGTTAGAAAAAATTTAGTAAAGTAGATAAGTAATGTGTTCTAGATTGAGACTAAGCATTCCACAGTCAATCAATAGAAAGAGATAATAGATCCTTGGGCCGAACCAAAGGTTTCACCTGTAAATCTACAGGGAACTAGCAGAGTCCCCGGAGATGCCCGGGGAAATAATGGTGACCACAAGAAAAGTCCCAGAGTGAAGTTCTAAATCTGATGACCCGTGGACCCTGCAAGACCCGATTAAAATGGTCTGGCGTTTGCCAGAAGGAAAGTCCCAGAGGGACGTTGTAAGTCTGACGACCCTTGGGCCCTGCAAAACCCGAATGAAATGGTCTGGCGTTAACCAAAACAAAAGGTGCATAGGGAAGCATTGAGTTTGATGACTTGTTGGCCCCACAACACCCGATTAATATTGTCAGTCGTAAGCCAAAACAAAAGGCTCAGAGTGACGTTTTAAGTTTGACATCAAGCAGGCCCCGCGAAACCCTATAGTAATGATTTGGTGATAGCCAGAATGAAAGTACCAGAGTAAAGCTTTAACTCTGATAAATTTCAAGCCCCAAGAAACCCGATTAAATGGTCTGGTATTTGCCAAAACAAAAGTCCCAGAGTAACACTTTAGGTCTGACAACCCCTGGGCCCTGCAAAATCCAATTAAAATGTTCTAGTGTTAACCAGAAGCAAAAATTAAGTTTACCGACCCTTGGAACCCGCAAATCTCGATCATAAAATGGTCTGGCTTTAGGCAGAACACATGTCCCTGAGGGAAGCTTTTTATGTTTGAAGACCCTTGGGCCTAAAAAAACTATTAAAATGGTCTGGCATTAGCCAGAAGAAAAGTACCATAGTAAAGCTTGAAGTCTGACAACCATTGGGCAGAAATGGGCAGGTGAGAAATAGTAGTGTGGTGGGATTACGAAGCAAGGTTGCAAATGAAGGAGAAAAAGAGAGGTGTTTGGGTGACACTTACAAGGAAGGGGTACAAATGATTGGGAGATATATGAAAAAGCAACAGATCAAGAGGATGTGGGGGGCTGAAAAAAAAAAGAGGGCAAATGAAAGCTAATGTGAGCAAGTATCTCTAAACTTCAGGCAGAATAAATGTTTTGGAGGGAAATTAATAGTGTGAAATGACAAGGAGGCAAATGAGGAAATGGTAATAGGAACTTGTATGATGATGAGGAAATAGAGTGAGTATTTTGGGGCATTGTTGAATGTGTTTGATGAGAAGGTAGCAGATGTAGAGTGTTTGGGTCGGGGTTGTATGAGAAGTGAGAGAATCATGGAATGTGGTTTGGTGAATGAAGAAGTGGTGGAAGCCTCACATAACATGAAATGTGGCGAGGCAGCTGGAGTGAATGTTATTGCAGCTGAATTTCTTAAGAAAGCTGGTGAATACATTGTTGATTGGTTGGTTTGGATTTTCAAGGTATGTATGGATCATGGTGAGATGTAAGAGGACTGGCAGAATGCATGTTTAATGCCACTGTATAAAGACAAGAGGTACAAAGGAGAGTGTTCAAACCACAAGGGTATAAATCTATTGAGTGTACCTTGTGAATCATATGAGAAAATTGTGATGGCATGTACAGATCATCAGACTGGGGAGGAACAATGTGGTTTCAGGAGTGGTAGGGAAAGTGTGGATCAGGTGTCTGCTGTAAAGAAAGTGTGAGACAAATACTTAGAGAAACAGATGGATTTGTTTGTTTCATTTAAGGATATGGCAAAAGTACATGACAGGGTTGATAGGGATGCCTTGTGGAAGATCTTATGAATACATGGTTTGAGAGGAAAGCCACTGACAGCAACAAGAAGGCATGTGTACAAGTATGAAGGGAGATTAGGTGGTTCGAGATGAAGGCTGGTCTGTGGCAGGGGAGTGTGATGTCACCATGGCTGTTTAATTTGTTTATGGATGGGATGGTGAGTGAGGAAAATGTAAAGGTCTTGGGGAGAAGGGGAGCATGCAGTCTGCAGGGGATGAAGGGGTCTGGGAAGTGAGTCAGTTGTTGTTTGCTTATTACACAGCACTGGTGGTAGATTCAAGTGAGAAACTACAAAAGTGAGTGAATGAGTTTGAGAGAATGTATGGAAGGAGGAAGATGAGAGTAAATGTAAACAAAATCAAAGTTATTAGGTTTAGCAGATGCAGAGGATCAGGTTAATTGGAGGTGTGAGTATGCAAGAGAAGTTTGGAGGAAGTGAAATTTTTTAGATACCTGGGAGTGGACATAACAACAAATGGATCCATGGAAGTAAAAGTGAATGATAAGGCAGGTCAGAGGTTAAATGCTGCGAGCTCAGAGAAATGTTTGGAAAGAGATGGCGCTATCTAGGAGAGCAAAAATGGGTATGTTTGAAGGTACAGTATTCCCAATGATGCTGTGAGGATATGAGACATGGGATATATATATAAAGATATTAAGAAAAAACATACCACCAGGAGAAATAAGAAACAATTAAAGTAATACTCACATATAGTTGAAATTGGTCCCAAATGATCCAGGGATTGTGTAATGCAGGTGGAAGCTGAAAAGAACAGTCTTGTTAATCAAGCAAGATGAGCATTAAGCACTAAGTGTTAGCCCTTCCTTTATGGCTGAATCTCGTCATAGGTTCGTAGGTAAGTAGGTACTCTCTCTTTATCTTTTTACACAGGGTGTTGCTTCTTGACATAACCCACTATATGAGGGCTAATTCTTAAATATGTTATAGCTACTTACAAGTACAATAATTCTTAATAATTTTATTAGGAAAAAATACAAAATTACAATAAAAACATAACAACGCATTCAGTTGACCCAACTTGCAGACAAGATTACAAAATATGATTAAGAAATACTAAAAGTAAAGTTCAGCCATCCATCTCATTAAAATATAACACAATATGGACAAGGGAAAAAGGTTAGTGTTCAAACTTCAAAGGTTGTTGATTATACCATGTAAGTTGTATAGGAGAGTATTGATTGAGAGGATGAAGGCAAGTAAAGAACATCAACTGGGGAGGAACAGTGTGGTTTCAGAAGTGATAGGGGATGTGTGTAACAGGCATTTGCTTTACAGAATGTGTGAGATGTTCTTACAGAAACAGAAGTATCCATCTGTTGCATTCATGGATCTGGAGAAAACATATGATAGGGTTGATAGACATGCCCAGGGGAAGGTTTTATGAATATATGGTGTGGGAGGAAAGCTGTGAGAAGCATTGAGATGTTTTTCTCAAGGGTGTAAGGCATATGTTCCAGTAGGAAGAGAGGAGAGTGAGTGGCTCCAAATAAAGGTTGGTCTGTGGCAGGGGTGTGTGATGTCACTATGGCTGTTTAATTTGTTTTGTGTTGGGTGGTGTGGGAGGCAAATACAAGTCTTGGTGACGTGGGCATGTACGCAGTCTATATGGGAAAGTGGGGCTAAGAGGCGAGTCTGTTGTTTGCTAATGGAATGAAAAATATTTTGTGTGTTCAGGGCCTGAAAATGCAAGAGGGTCAAAAGCATGCATGGGATGGAATGGATTGAACTAGAGCATGTGAAGTGAGCAGGAGAAACCATGGAAAGGATTGTGGGGCCTGGTTGTGGATAGGGGGTTGTGGTTTCGGTGCCCTGTGCATGACAGCTAGAGAATGGATGTGAGCAACTGTGGCCTTTCTTTTTGTGTTCAAGAGCTACCTTGCCAACACAGGAATTGGTGATCGAGTATGAAAAAATATGTGGACAACTCATCCATTTGATTGAGCTTGCCAAAAAGATTATAAAAAGTGGTTAATGAGATACTAAAGCTAAAGTTATGCCATTTGCCACATCAATATTACATGATAAAATATGAATGACAGATGTCAAATGATACATATAATTAAATGCTTTGACACCTTTAAGTGCACTTATTGATACATTCCAGGCACAATAGTGTAACAGTATGTTCACCAAATGCTGACTTTGTTAACATCCACCCCATGTAAGTCTGGCTACATGATCAGTCTTTCGGCGGGTGGGCTTAACAAAGCCCAGGAACTGCAACTCAGACACAGCATGAACAAAGCGGGCTCTAGAGTACTGTTAAGGAAAACAGTCACTGTAAAGTTCAGTAAAATTCAAGAATACTTCAATACACCAAAAAAAATTACAAGGAAATATTTTTCAAAGCAACTTATAACAAACAGCTAATAATCAAGATCTCTTAATATCAAAAAGAAAGGGGAAAAAACAACAAAATTTTTAACATAATGCTCTAAAAAAGAAATTTGACTATCATAAATGCACACATTAGTGGTAAGAGAAAGCCAAGAGTCAGATAGCATAAATGTGATTCTAGGAAATCTAATATTTACCAACATACATATGAGCACCAAATGTCCAAAGAACCCCTGGTTACACACTATACAAGTTATCAGTGTACATTTATCAAAAGAAAACTAATATAATGCAGTTAAGTAATCTATTAACTAGTGGGGAAATCATACCACCTAAGTACCTCCTTATGTCATTAAGAAGAGTGGGAGCATGCAGTTTGAAATCCTACCCTCCTATATTATCACTACTTGAGGGAGGAAAATAAAGAAAAGTCAAGTCTTAGTTATCTGCTTCTAATGTCAACACACTAAGGAGTGAAAGGCAAGCTGATATATAGAAAACTTAGTAAAGTGCACATGGTCAGTATCCTGAAATGTTGAAAATTTGAGTAAATAAAACACAGGGAGGAAACAATATTATCCATTTATGTCTTATATATCACAGAAAGCAACTAAGAGGGTAGGGAAAGTTAGCTAGAAATCATCCCCTCCCATACTATCGTTTTCTAAAAACAGGAACAGCAGGAAGAAAAAAGCTGGAATGGCAAGCTGGTATAAAAGAAAAATGCAATTGTCTGCATTCTGAAATGCTTAAAATGTGTAAATAATAAATATGGGAGAAAGAATACAATTCATGTATCTCTTATCTGTCACAGATGGTGACCAATGGGTGGGGAGCAGGGGACTGGTAATTCTTTGCTGTAACCATCATCTCCAAGTAAGAATAGAAGAAAACAAGCAAGAATATTTCCAGTAGGACTTAAAACACTGGTTTTATGGTTACTTGCTAAGGTGAGGAAAGTTGAACAGGTATTAAAGAAAGTGAAGAATTCATACGTAAAGAATTGCTGCAAAAAGCAGATTGAAGTGAAAATCTGTATTCTCCAATTGTTCATACTTACTTGCCTTTATCTATTTCCCAGTGCCACCCCAACCCACAAGAAACAGCATTGGCACCCCCTGCAACAGCGAGGTAGCACCAGGAAAAATATGGACAAAGGCTACATCCGCTCACATCCATTCTCTAGCTGTCATGTGTTATGCACCAAAACCACAGCTCTCTATCCACATCCAGCCCCACAGACCTTTCCATGGTTTACCCCAGACACTGCACATGCCCTGGTTCAGTCCACTGACAGCATGTCGACCCCAGTATACCACATCGTACCAATTCACTCTATTACATGCATGCCTTTCACCCTCTTGCATGTTCCTTTTCACCCCATCCTTCCATCTCTAATTTAGTCTTCTGCTTCTCCTTGTTGCCTCCATATATATCCTCTTTATCAACCTTTCCTTACTCATTCTCCTCATATGTCCAAACCATTTCAACACACCCTCTTCTGGGCTCTCACCACACTCTTTTAATTACCACACACCTCTCTTGCTCTTTCATTACTTAATCAAACCACTTCACATCACATACTGTCCTCAAACATTTAATTTCCAACACATCCACCCTCCTTTGCACCCATTCCTCACAACGATATAATATTGTTGGAACTACTATTCCTTCAAACATACCCATTTTTGCTCTCCGCAATAACGTTCTCTCTTTCCACACATTCTTCATAGTTTCCAAAACCTTTGCCCCCTCCTCCATCCTATGACACTTCCGCTTCCATGGTTCCATTCGCTGCCAATTCCACTATCAGATATTCAAAACACTTCACTTCCTCCAATTTTTCTCCATTCAAACTTACATCCCAACTAACTTGTCCCTCAACCCTGCTGAAACTAATAGTTTTGCTCTTATTCACATTTGCTCTCAACTTTCTCCTTCCACACACTTTTCCAAACTCAGTCACCAATTTCTGCAGTTTCTCACTTGAATCAGCCACCAGTGCTGTATCACTGGTGAACAACTGACTCACTTCCTCAGCCCTCTCGTTCCCAACAGACTGCATTTGTGCCCCTCTCTCCAAAACTCTTGCATTTATCTCTCTCATTACCCGATCCATAAACATATCAAACAACCATGGTGACACCACACACCCTTGGCGCAGACCGACCTTCAGTGTGTGCCAATCATTCTCCCCTTTTCCCACTCATACACATGCCTTTCACCTTTGGTAAAAACATCTCACTACTTCTAGCAGCTTACCTCCCACATCATATATTCTAAACACCTTCCACTAAGCATCTCTATCAACCCTATCATATGCCTTCTCCATATCCATAAATGCCACATACAAATCCATCTGTATTTCTAAGTATTTCCACATACAAATCCATCTGTATTTCTAAGTATTTCTCACACACATTCTTCAAAGCAAACACCTGATCCACAGATCCTCTACCACTTCTGAAACCACACTGCTTTTCCCCAGTCTGAAGCTCTGTACATACCCTCACCCTCTCAATCAATACCCTTCCTTATAATTTTCCAGGTACATTCAACAAACTTATGCCTCTGCAATCAGAACATTCACCTTTATCCCCTTTGTCTTTGTACGATGGCACTATACATGCATTCCTCCAATCATCAGGCACTTCATCATGATCCATACATACATTAATTATCCTTAACAACAAATCACCAACACAGTCACCCTTTTTCTTAATAAATTCAACTGCAATACCATCCATTCCCACCACCCTGGAGGATTTCATCTTCAGCAAGGCTTTCATCATGTCTTCTCTTTTCACCAAACCACTCTCCCAGACCCTCTCATTTAGCATACCACCCCTTGCCTACATCTGCCTCTCTATCATCAAACACATTTAACAATCCTTCAAAACACTCACTCCATCTACTTCTCAATCCATCACTACCTGTTATCACTTTCCCTTTTGCTCCATTCACCGATGTTCCCATTTGTTCTTTTGTCTTTCACACATTATTTACCTCCTTCCAAAACATCTTTTTATTCTCCTTAAAGTGTAATGATACTCTCTCACCTCAACTCTCATTGGCCCTCTTTTTCAACCCCTGCAACTTTCTCTTGACCTCCAGACACTTTCTCTCATACATCTAGTCACTTGTACTCCTTCCTTGTAAGTACCACCCAAATGCCTCTCTTTTCTCTTTCACTAGCAACTTTACTTCTACATCCCACCAGTCACTACCCTTCATTATTATCATAATACAAAAACTAAACACAGTACAGTAACAGTGCAAAGCAGGCATTTCATTGCACCAGAAAAGCAACTTTGTAGAAGCATATTTGAGCAGAGGAGTGTGCACACTGTATTGGAACATTCAATATAAGGAAAATGACCTCTTTTATCATTCTCTTTTGTAATTATTCCCTTATATTATTATTCTCTTTTATCACTAATTAATCAAGGTTTAACACTTTATTTTCCACTTCTCTATACAAGGACCCACTTTTAAATTTGAGACTCATAACTCCACTACAGAGAGGCATAGCTTTCGACTGAGTTTACTGAGTGAACTGGTTCCCTAATCTATGTTTTACTATGGCAAATTTCCAGTGAATGAGCTACCATTATATGGAAGAAAAGTCTAAGAGAAAGCCTGGAAATGTTGGGCTAATTCACGAAGCAGCTAAATATGCCTGACACTATTCACCTCATTCATACTTTTGTTTCTCAAAAAAGGATACTGCAATTTCTTGTCTATGGTTTTCTTGTTAGACATATCTTCCTCTGGATCTATAACAGAGATGAAGGCCTGGAGCCAATCATACAGATTGATTAGTCGACCACACTCTAAATGAAGTTTGTATGCCACACTGATATCAGGCAATGTTGTAATTATGCTTGATGGGTCATCTAGATGGCAACATTCACACTAAAAAAGAGATTCATATGAAAATTACAAACAATTAAAATATACAAGGAAACAGAATTAATTTCTAGTTATGTAAAATCATCTTAAGTAGCTACATTGTATCCAACACACATAACAGCAGGTTTACAATAAGCACATATGTACCTTTTTAATTCCAACCATACTAGAATATCAACCTATTCCTTGATTCATATATGCCTTACAGTAAACAAAAACTTCTAGAAATCATGAGAACTTATGAAAATCTACCTACACATAATCCACTTTTGGTCTAACACCTCTTGTGAATAGTTTATCAAACATTTCCTTATACTTTTACAATGTACTTGCCAGCAGAAAGATTGCCTCCTTAACAGTTATATTGATGTAGAGCTCTGGTGACAGGTGAGTGATAATGGATATGTATGAAATATGAAAAACGAATCACTTCAGAAGTATATTTCATCAAGTACTGTCACTCTGATAATGTGTAAAAGTTTTGTAGTTGTGTCAGCACTTGCTAAAAGTGGGTGAGTAAAACCTGAGTGTCATGTGTGTTGTCACCATGTATGTTTTATCATTAAATTTATCTGCAACAAAAACTGATTACTAATCATTATTATGTTCCATTTCATCTAACTCTTCTCTTGTTGTAATCAATGTGATTCACTGATAATTCTTTTCATAAAAGCAACATTATAAAAGTCTTTTAAATTACCAGCTGTACCAGTAAGACAATCTTATTGACAGGCACTGTTAACACTGCCTCTAACTGTGCCAGAAACAGCTTTTCTTGCCTTAAACTGGTCAACTTTTTAATCCTAGAAGTGTCAGTGTCCATAAAATCACTCTCCACACAATCTAATGACATATAATAATCATCAGTTATTTCAAGATTATCATTTACTTAGTCCTCCAAATCTCACTAACAGCAACTCACTTTCCTTCTAAAAAACATAGGAGAATGTTCTGTGTTTGGAATGGCTAAAAGATGACTGACTATAGGGAGAAATTATCATGCACTGCCAACTTGGCAAACCACCCAGGCCTTGAAACAGAGGTGTGAAACTAGTGCATATATTTATGTCTAAAGGAGTCACTCACTTTGCATGAATTTATGTCCAGACGAGTTAGAGTTAAAGAACTCTCCTACAACAGGTACTGACAACATATCAAACTTCCACACAAAATACAAAATACTTTGACCTAACTGCAATCTAAGCCTGTCCAGATACTTTTAATCACTTTTGACATGACAAAATTCTATAAATTTGGAAACATGTCAGTTAAAGTGTTAAAGAACTTCCCTACAACAGGTACAGACAATATATCAAACTTGCCCATAAAATATTTTGGCATAACTCCAAACCACCAAACTCCACTTCCTTTCAGAGTCCCATACCACTGCTGTCTTCAATACCCAAACATCTTTGTGAAATGATCCACAACATAGTCAACCAAAATATCCCAGTCTCATTTTAAAAAGCACATATTTAGACCCAATACTGCAAACAAACCTCGTACAAGACATTCTAGATGGCTCCAACCAACCATAACCCCTCCCACAGTGTTAATGGTAATAAATGTAAAAAAAAAAAAAGCATTTGACACCTTCCTCAACATATTGTCATACAAATGAAACATGAAATCCCATGCCATAACAGTGGAAAAAAAAATAAAAAAAGCAAACTTCATGACTGGCCACCAAGCCAGAGTCATTCACAAAGGCTTTACTTCTAAAACCTTTAACTCTTAAATGGAATTCCCCAAGGAGCAGCTTTCTCTAATCCTCTTCAATATTTTCCTATGTGGCCTCCAGTCACCTCCTGCAGTCCACAGTGTGAATGTTCCCCAATATACAGATGACCTTACAACCACATTACAGCACCCTGACAAATGCAACACTACATCATGTAATCGAAACAATGGTCACTCAAAACAACCTCTGCATCCCCATAGAAATCCAAAGACATTCTTTTAACCCCTGAGAGACATGAATCCAATCTGCACCCTTCCATCACCCTAAATAATCAGACCATATTCTACTCAACAAAACTCCATCCATGCTGATATCACCTAAGACGCACATGTTGTTCCTCCCAACACCACACAAAATAACACAAAGGCCATAGAAAATGAAAAGCCCTCAGAACACGTACTGTTACCAGAATTGGATAAGAATAAGAATCCTTTAGTATCTTCCACAAATAACTCATCCACTCTACCTTCAACTACACCTTACTTACCAGTCATCTACCGTCAAAAATAAATGTGATAACACTATAAACCACACAAAATAAAGCACTTAAAACAATCACTGGCTGCCTAACAACCACAAACATTCAACACCTACATAATGAAACAAAAATACTTTCAATACAATGTTATCTCACTATGTCTAGCACTCAGTTCTTTCAGAAAGCACTAAGCCACACTCATCCAAACCAATCCACAGCCAGCCACAAACCCTCAAGTAGAAATAAAAAGTTTACCACTGTTTCACACCATTAGCCTATACTTACAGATCCCCTCTCTCAATAAGCACTAAATAAGTGTCTTTCTAAACCAGTCTAAAAATCAACCTCAAGAGACATACAACTATCTGAAAATATAGTAACCATACATGAATAAGTTACATTTTCTCATTTGTATTCTGGAAATCATATATTTCTCCAACATTACAAACTCCAATTTAACATATTCTAAGACCCTTATACCTTAGAAGCAACTTCCATGCAAAACACTGTACACTTACTCATCTGTCCTGTGCTCACCCAACAAAGACATACACACATCACTATTACACTTCTTGACCTGAGGTACACCTGATGGACATGACCAGTGCTGTACAAGCCCCATAGGAAGGGATCCTGGAGCTGGGAGGTAAGATGCATACTTACCTCTGCCATCTTCAAAAATTAACATCTAGAACAAATGAATGAAGGCCTTACTTGCACATATCCACTTTCTTGGTGTCATGCACAATGTAATGTACTATTACCAGAGCCTAAAATCCACAGCCATGACACATAGATTGATCTATGACTGCAATATACAACAACTTTAATCTTTTAAATGATATTAAGATTGCAATGTGACTCACCTGCAAGTAATGGTGTGGATTGGATAAAGCTGTGGTGATAGCAGCTCTTGGCACACCCACCAGATGTCTCTTCACTGTGGATGAAGACTCAAAGAACACAATTTCATGCAGTGGTTGTTTAGATGGGGGCTGAAGATGTTGCTCAAATTCATTCACAATGATTTGAAATAACTCCGACCGCAACGATTCAAAAATATTTGGCCTCTTACCCTTCTTCTTCGCCAATTCCAGTAATTTCTGAAAAAATTTATCGTTACGCATTAAAATTGACTAAATGTGAAAGGAATATTGCATATGTGTACTATAAATCAATGCTTCATAGAGTGAAGTATGTGGTCTTTGTGTACCACATGATGAAAGTTTATCTGGAAAGAGTATAAAGTATGGTGTAGGCAAGGAACAAAGTGAAGTAACTTCATTGTAAAAGTGATCCTGGACACCTTTTGTTGGTTATGGTATTTATCTCTACCTCATTAGCTTAGTCAGCAATCGAACTGTCCCACTGAAAACTAAGTGAGATACTGGTTATTGATGTATCATTCATGCCAACATATCTACCCCACATAGCTATGTGGAAATTATCCAAGCAATGATTAAAAGATCAAATGTGCAAAATGCTAAGGCTATAACACATGATGCTACTTCATCCAGAACTAAATTAGTAATGAAAATGTAATGAACCATTCTGACAAACCTCCTTCAAGTGGAATCTGTCCGTAGCTTGGATGTTGAGGGGCATTTCATCAAGTGGAGAATCATCAATTACTTGGTCCAACTGTTCCAAATTTTTCAAGCGTCTAAATATCACTGCTAATCTATTATAAAATTCTGACAGTACTTCATCATTGTCTGACTCTTCTGTGGAGAAAAAGCAATTATGAGTCCCCATGTGGTAAGTCTTAGGGTATCAAATATACCTCTAAATGAAAAAGTGTGGTTAGCTGTAGTTTCACTGCATTACACATGACAGCTAAAGAATGCAGATGCTGTCCTTCTTTGTCTTTTCCTAACACTACCAGACTAACGTAGGAAACAACAATCAAGTGTGACAAAAAATTGTATAAGATGTACAGCTGTACCCAACTATCATCCATCAAGTTAAAACTAAAACATTTTGATACTAGGGTCAAATAAAAGATAATAAACTACTAATTTCCGTACATCAAGATCACAGTGAAAAGGTCAGGAAAAAAAAATCCTCAGTAATACAATCTTGATAAAATAATGAATTTACCAGTCTTACACCATGAATTAATTTTCTATCTTTACCAAGACTTAAGCTCTTAGATGGGTGTGAGGTCTAGTGACTTCACTACCTTATCACAACCTCAAACTACACAATGAAACTGACAAAACAATCCAAATCCAATATAGAGAATGTGATGCTACACCTCTTTATTCTCTAGGGGATAGGAGAAAAAAGAATACAGATGGTCTTCTTTATTCTCTAGGGGATAGGAGAAAAAAGAATAAGATGGTCTTTGCAGAACAACTGGGTTACGTTCCCAGCAATCTTTCGTTACAGCGGAATATCACTGCATTAGTAATTAAAACCCATATCATAAGGAGGTTTACATTCTAAAGCAAAAATTTCCCCAATATACTTCTCACGTACTGTCTATACCCAAAATAACTTACCATAAACATATCACATTTTATCATGGTATAATTTAAAATCTCAGATTCAGCAACTGTTGTCATTTCATTGGTAAATCAGACAATATCTAATGACTCTTACTGAGAATGCTGGTGTTAACAGATTGAGATAAGTATTGGCAGAGTGGGATGGGTAGGAGTGAATGGTTTGTCAAGCCTTCAAAAGTATGATTATACATTTCAGTATGTGATATTTATGTCTATATATGTACTTGGCCATTATACTATTTATTCTTATGTTTTCAAGGTATGTAGCTCTCATTTTTCTGGAACAATAAGAATATGAAAATTTGGGTGTCTTCATAAGGTGACCATCAGCAGCTGGAACACAATAAGAATCTGATGTTATTTTGCTTTGAGAAAGAATACTTCCCATGTATTCCCTGTGTGTCGTAAAAGGCGACTAAAAGGGGAGAGAGCGGGGGGCTGGAAATCCTCCCCCTCCAGTTTCTGCTTTTCCAAAAAAGGAACAGAGAAGGGACCAAGAGAGGATTTTCCCTCAAAGGCTCAGTCCTCTGTTCTAAACGCTACCTCGCTAACGCGGGAAAAGGCGAATATGTATGAAAAAAAAAAAAAAATCATTATGAAAGGCATTATAACTAAAAAACTAATACTTTGATATTTCAATGCTGAAATGGAACAATATCTGAGAAAATTAAAAATTTTCTTGAAATCTGTCGCTATGCAAAAACTTAGTCATTCTACAAATTTTACCCCAATTCTCAAATGTCACTATCTTGGAAATTCACTCTAAGAGCCGTCAGCTGACAGCAAAACCCTGTACTACCCCAGAGGCTGGAAATCTTCCACTCCTTACATTCCCCTTTCTAAAAGTGGGAACAGAATAAAGAGATAAGTCAGAAGTGTTCATCCTCCTACAAGGCTCTGGTTGTCTGGTTGGGGTGCCTGTATTTGCATGGATGTAAATGGAATGAAAAAAGGGAGAGATAGATGATATGTTTAAGGGATTGGAACCTATATATTCTAGCTATGAGCAAAACTGAGCTCAAGGGAAAAGGCATACAATGGTTAGGTAATGGCCCCAGAATAAAGCCTAGGATTAATGTGAGGGCAAACACAAAAAGAGTGGGTGGCCCTTCTGCTGAAGGAGGAGGTGTGGGAATGTTAAAAAAGTGCAAGAAAGTGAGATCCAGAATAATGTGGGTGAAAATGAGGAAATGAGTGTGTCAACAGTTTTGATGTAAGTGACTGAATGCTAGTCATGGAAACACAAGCAGTGTAATTTTATAAATCAACTTAGTTTGCAAAGTGCATGAAAATAAGGTGAAAACTTATGATTAGAACACTACACATTCTTACAGGATGAGTTCAGAAGTTAACTGAAAAGGATTTATGCACTTGACTTATCCCAAGTAAATGTGAATATAGTTACAGATAATAAAATAGGTTTTAATGATAAATAAATCAAAACATCAAAAGCAGGAACTGGTTGCATCACACCTTAAAGGTGGTGTGTTTATGAGTTCCACAGGGCAAAGAACATCCGAAAGTCAATTGATACCCAGCATTTAGCAGCTTCTTTTTCAAGTGCAGTCTAGGCTGGATAGCAGAATTAGTGAAAGGGAAATAAATCTTTCATTATAGCAGGATACCAATTCTATCTCAGGGAGTTAAACATTATTGGCCCTTTATTCAGCCTATGAAGTTGGAGCCCCAGTTTTGAGAATAGTCCTTAAAAAAGGTGCATGGGGTCCCTGACAGAGGAGAGGACAAACATGAGTGATTTTAGGGGATGAATGTACTTAAC
This sequence comes from Panulirus argus, assembly GCA_038088735.1. Taxonomy (NCBI): domain Eukaryota; kingdom Metazoa; phylum Arthropoda; class Malacostraca; order Decapoda; family Palinuridae; genus Panulirus; species Panulirus argus. The sequence continues at coordinate 16,458 of JAYMFT010145231.1, forward strand.
CCCTTAAGCGGCATTTGAAATTCTCAGGCTTTATGAAAAATGGGTGTTTTTCAAAGAGAGGAATAAAAAAATTTTATGAAATGAAAGAACATATGAATAAAATAACAATGGAGAAACAAGTGAAATAGGCCTCAGCCTTCCCTAGCCTTATCACCAACTAAATCATCATTCATATCACTAAATTCCTTGTTGTCAATTACAAATACTGCTCTAAACCATGCAGTCTGGTGTTATATACTCCCCACACCATGCCTGAAGGGTAATGGAAGAACTTACATGTAACTGTTGTATAAGGAGGTCTTAGGCATCTCATGCCACAACACTCATCAGCTGACAATCAACTGATAGTGTTGAAGCACAAATCAAATATTTATGTGAGGTCCCCTTTTCCAGGTAACAGAGGTCTATGTGTTGTTTGGTTAAAGGATTAATCTACTCCCATGAAAATTGGGAATGGAGTTTATAATGATACACAATTTGACAGATATTTAAGGGTGATTTTCTCCTCGAACCTGCCCAAATGTTTCTCCTCACCTTGTAATATATCCAAGACATTTGCCAGGATAGGTAGGAGTTCATCACGAGCCAAAAGTTGTAACAACTTTAGAGCGCCCTTGAATTCTTCTGTTTCAGCTAGTGGTTGTGAAAGACAAGTCGTCAATACTTCCCTTACCTGCAGAATTATCAAAGGAGTATTACCATATAATCATGTACATTATATAATATAAATAATATAAAAGCTTTGACAATTTTATCTAAAATTGTCTATCATCATTCAGACACAATATTTCACTAAACCATCCCCTTATTAACTAAATTATGATTTTGAATGTTAATGCAGGAATCATGGCAAGTGGTGCTGGGAAAAGAGAACAGGTGGTGAAAGCCTTGTATTAATATAAAATGTGGCAAGGTGGCTTGAATGGATGGTACTGCAGCTGAATTTCTTAAAAGTGGAGGTGACTGTCAAGTTGATTGGTTAGTTAGGATTTTCAATGTGTATTGATCATGGTAAGGTGCCTAAGGATTGATGAAATGCCTGTTTAGTGCCATTGTTGTATAGAAGCAAAGGGTAAAAAGGTAAGATTTTAATTTGTAGAGGTAAAAGTTTGTCAAGTGTACTTGGTGAGTTGCATGGGAAAGTGGTCACTGAGAGGGTGGTGGCATGCACAGAACATCAGAGTGGAGAACAATGTGGTGTCAGGAGTAGCAAAGGATGTGTGGATCAGGTGTTTGCTTTGAAGTATACATATGAGAAAGAATTAAAGAAACAGAAGGATCTGTATGTGGCATTTATGGATCTGGAGAAAGCATATGATAAGGTTGATAAAAATAATTTGTGGAAGGTGTTATGAATATATGGTGTACGAGGAAAGTTGTCAGAAGCTATTTATCTATCTACCTGTATCTCTGATGCCCATTCTCCCCAAGAACTCCCATCAAGGGGGTGCCCATGGAAAAAGCCTCCCTAATGTAAAGGCAGTGAAAAGTCTTCATCAAGAGCGTAAGGCATGTGTGTGAATAGGAAGAGTGGAGGGTAAGTGGTTCAATGTGAAGGTGGGTCTGTGCCAGGGGTGTGTGATGTCACCATGGATCTTTAATCTGTTTATGGATGGGGTGAGGGAGGTGAATGCAAAGGTCTTAAGGAGGAGAGCAGTGTGCAGTCAGGTGGGGGTGGAGAGGCCTGAGTCAGTTGCTGTTTGCTGATGATAAGGAGATGGTGGCAGATATGAGTTAGAAACTCGATAAGTTGGTGCCTGAGTTTGGGAGAGTGTGTGAAAGGAAAAAGATGATGGGTAAATGTGAATGAAAGCATGGTTATTAGGTTTAACTGTGCAAATAGACAGGTTAGTTGGGGTGTGAATTTGAATGTAGAGAATTTGGAGGGAGTACAGTGTTATAGGTACCTGGCAGTGGAATGGAACCATGCAAGCTGAAATAAGACATGGTGTGGGTGAGGGGGTAAAGATCTTGGGCACATTGAGGGAATATGTCTTTAAAGACAAAAATGGGCATTTGATGGTGTAGTAGTTCTGCTGGTGTTATATGGATGCAAGGCATGGGCCTTAGGCAAAAAGGTAAAGGATAGGCTGAATATGTTAGAAATAATATGCTTGAGGACAATAAGTGGTGTAAGGAGGGTTGATCGAATAAGAAATGATAGCATAAAGAGAGGTGTGATAGTAAGAGGAGAGGATGATCAAAAGGGTATGCATATCAGCAGTAGAAAGAACAAGCACAAGGGGAAAAACCAAGGGGGAAGTGGAAGAATAAAGTCAAACGGGCTTTGAAGGCTAGTGGTCTGAACATGCAGGGGGGTGCAAGGTGTGCAAAAGATAAAGCGAATTGGAGAGATGTGGTTTACAGCAGATGACATGCTGTCAAATAGGCTAAACCATGACATAAGGAGTTGGGGGGAACCATGAAAAGGTCCATGGGGCCTGGCTGTGGACAGCCCTGGTTTTGGCACATTATACATGAAAACTAGAGAGTGGATATGAAAGAATGAGACCATTTCTTTGTCTGTTCCTGATGATATCTAATTACGGACTTGCAAACATGTTAAAAAAAGAAAAAAAATAATAAAAGCAAACAGTCCTCACAGTCTCCTAAAATCTATAAATCTATAAAGTTGCATTCCTCTATAGAAGATTGATTAGCCCAAGCCCTGAACAAGGGAGGGTAATCTACTCTGTGGAGAATAATGAACAACTCTCACAAGTGACTCACTATATCAAACTAGATATGAAAGACTCAGTGTGGAGGGCCTCCTCCTCTATCATCATAACTCTTGATGACAAATGTATCTATGGCACGGTCATGTAAACAGAGATCATTAAGTATAGTATTTCTCACTTAAGGCAGGAAAAATACACATTTCATAAACTAACGAACAACTAAACATTCCATAACTTGATTTAGACAAAACATCTTTTTGCAAAGACAAATCATACCTGTCGACCAAGAGGAGAGCGTGGTAGTGTACTTGTAAGTGCGTTGGCCACCTTCACAAGACAACAAAAGCGTGCATACCAAGACTCCAAATGGGTCATCAAGGTGAGAACTGTGGCCTGCATGAGTAAAAAATAAATAATTTTCTTGTTGATAATGCCAATACATGTTCAACTAGTGTCTTGATGGAAGATTCATGATATGTTTCAGTATGCCAACATGCATTAAAAAGAAAATTCTGTATAAAGAATTTTTCTCCTTAAAAACACATAAGCACCAGCAGAAATATTAACTATGATTATGGTAAAGAAATGAAAGGCAGCAGAGTGTACAAGTGATCAAACCTAAGTAAATGGGACTTGATCGGAGGTGACCAATGAGCAAAATTTTCAGCAATCAATAAAAAACTCTTTGGAAATCAAAATCCACTTAGAAGGGATCAGGCATGTTAAGCTTGGAGAAACTCTCCTACTTCTAACTCCCATTCAACAACTATCACAGCCCGAAATTATTGCAAGCATGTTACCCGTGAGGCAAAGCATTCCTTTATTCAGTGTGACAACCTCTCATCATCCACTGACTGGTCTCTCTGGTTTTTAGCTATGGGCATTGCTAAAAACTTCTGTTGCTCCACCTTTCCTTCACTTTTGTGATCTGATGGTACTGTGGCTGTCTCTCCTGTTGGCAAAGCAACTCTCTTTGGTTCTCCTTTCTCTTCTAACTCTCCTTGGATGATTTTACATTCCTTCACCCCCTGGTACTCCTCTTATTAATCCTATGCCCATCCCCAAAATCTCTTTTCAAACTGTCCAAAAAGAGCTTCTCTCTCTGGACTCTGGCAAGGTTTATGGTCCCGATGGCATCCATCCCTATGCACTGAAAGAGTGTGCCTCTAAACTTGCTCATCTATTCTGTCTCTGTTTAAAAACAAGAATTTTTCTTTCCTCTTGGAAGCATGTATTGGTACATTCAGTTCCTAAGATGGGTGACTATTCTAACCCCTCTATCTAATGTCCTGTTGCTTTTACATCTACCATATTCAGTCTTTGAACCCCTCCTCAACTCTCATATCCTCACAAATCTTAAATCTCACAGTCATCTGTCTGATCACCAATGTAGCTTCTGTATGGTGAGATCCACTGTGATATTCTTTCCTATCTTACTAACGTCTGGTCATCATCCCTGAAAGGTTCTGGAAAATCCCTCACAGTTGCCCCTGATATATCCAAAGTTTTTGACAGGGTGTGCATTGGGTTCTCATCTCCAAGCTCCCCTCTTTTGGCTCCTTCCCTCACTTTGCTCCTTATCTAGCTTCCTATCTGGCTGATCTATCCCCTTGGTTGTTGATCCAGATGGAATCAGCATCTCCCTCTTTATCAAAAGTGGTGTCCCTCCAGGTTCTGTCTTGTCTATTAAACTTTTTCTACTTTTTATCAATGATTTCCTTTCTTCTACAAATAACCAAGTGCACTCATACACTGAAGACTCAACACTACATTCCTCCAAATCCTTCAATTCTGCTCCTTCTTCTATCACTCGATCTGCATCTCATCAAAACAACTTCCTCAATAAACTCAGACTTGGACAGGTATCTCAGTGAGGTAGATGAAATCTGGTTAAGTTTAATGCCTCCAAGACACAGTTTCTGCTAAACACTGTGTTGAATACTCCTCACAACTTTCCTCTCTCCTTTGACAGTTCTGTAATTCCACCTCCTCACTTAATGAACATATTTAGTATTACTGTTATAGCCACTCTATCTTGGAAACCATAGATTAAGGAAATAGCGAAGGCTTCCCCTAAGAAACTGGGTGTCCTGTTTAGATGTCAAAATTTCTTTTCTTCCAAACAGTTGCTACATTTATACAAAGGATTGATCAGTCCTTGTATGGAGTACTGCTCTCATCTGGGGTGGTTCTAGCTCTAAAAACTTACTTTACAGTGTTGAGCCAAAAGGAGTCTAACTTGCAAACTCTCCCAAGTTAACTTCAAAACCTGTCCCACTTGTCCTATGCTGCAATGTTGATTCACCTCACCTTTCCTATAGGTATTGCTTTGGTTTTTGCTCCCGAGAGCTGGCTGCTTGTGTGCCCCCACCACCAGCTAGACTATGCAATACTCGGCAAGCTGCTGTGTTACATGATTATTGTGTGGCCGCTGGCAACTCAAGTGAGCCATTTTAATAAGTTTCTTTCCCTAAACCTCGAAGCTAGGAACTCTCTACCCTCTCATATTTTTTCCAATAAGTATGAAATGGTGCATTTTAAGACATTTTTCACTTCCTCCAAAATTCATAAATACTTCCCTTTGTTTCTTCTTTTTCCCTTTCATTAATCTCATTATATTTTGATTAAGGTCCAGCCTAGATGTGGACTTCTGTCCATGACTAGAGCCTCCAATTAAAAACAACAAAGTGGTGGTGGAAGCGGGGATTTCAACAGATATTAGTGAAGGGGTTTAATAAGCTGACTATGGTGTTACTGGACTCAGCCTGCAAGTGGTTACACTGTGAGTGAGAAGTCACCTTTGACAAGGTTGAACCACTGACAACAGAGGGAAAGAAGTACAGTCTCATTGTGAAACTTCTCTTTCTAAAAGAAGTCTATCATTTCAACTGCTTCTCCTTGGACTGCAGCCTTGAAGCTGCTGGAGCCCTTTAAATGAGGTCCTGGGTTCACAAAATGACAGAAATAATAATCTGACTGTCACTAGATAAATAAAAGAAACGTCCATAAGTTTCAACTGTATATGCTAAAACTGAATGTGTAGCTTTTAATAAAGTCCAAAAGAATTATCAAAGAAAACCTCTCCTACTTAATTTTCAGTCATTAAATATTATGAATATCTGACCATATGTTCATTCAATCATACTATATAATGTGAATCTTTAAGTGAATGTGACCAAATTACTTTCACTCCCATTTGCATTGAAATTTTAGTAAACATCACTTAAAACACAAATTTCATGCTTCAACAACATTTCAGTTCTCAAGATCTGTTCTAGAATAAAGTTAAAGAAAATAACTTCCTTAAAATTATAAGAACCAGTCAGAAAAGCCTAACCTTAATGATCTCTATGGACATCCTCCCTCATACCTTAGAAACTTTCTCATCAAGGAGAAGCACTGCCTGTTCCTTTAGGGGACGGCTTTCAACATAGGCCCTGAATGATGGCAGTTTGCGGATTACATCCAGCTGTGATGGTGTCATTGCCTCAATTCGTGAAGTTCTTTCAAATTTGGAACAGCACAGGAATGTTGATGAGTTACTCATAAAGTGTTCAATCATACATAGCTGAAATAAAAGTATGCTTGTTTACTGACTTTTTTTGTAAGTATCTATTGTTATTAAATCCTGTTCCATTTATTCATGCGAGATCAAGTGTTAATAAAAAATACATCTTTTCTGAGATACAATTTATGTAAGGGTTCCCAAGCACGCAGGCTATCAATAGCAAATGATGCCTAATTCCCTTGGGTATCTTCATTAACTTCCTATTCTTTTCCTGTTAGCTTAATCATACAAAAATAAGTTTCCCATGTCAGCAATAAATTGAATAGCAGGGCAAACTATGTTATCAAAAAATGGAGGGCTATCTCAAGATAGTATATCATGAGGCAGAGCATTATGTGGTGACATATGGCTTCACCAGATTTACATAACGTACTTAGGTGAATTACACATGATGGGTGGAGAATGGATGCAAGTGGATGTGACCTTTCTTCGTCTGTTCCTGGTGCTACACAGGTAACGCTGGAAATGGCAGTCAAGTATATAAAAAAAATTGGAGTGGGACAACTCAGGACTGACTTTTTATGAAGAATACAGATAATCCAGCTCAATAATACAATAATATTAGTATTTCACATTTCTTTCAATTTATTTATTTTCTCCTTTCTGTAAGACTTGATAGTTAGAGATATTAATATCAAATATGTCTGTCTCACCCAAACATCATTTCAGATTATAAATATATCCTTTTTACCCAGCAGTCTCTTGTGCCACAGCAAGGTAGTGCCAGGAACATATAAACAACGGCTTCATTTGCACCCATCCTCTCTACAGCTGTCATGTATACTGTACTAAAACTAGCCTATCATCCACAACCATGCCCTACTGACTGCTCTATGATTTACCTAGACAACTTTATATGCCCTTTTTCAGCCCACTGACAGCAGATCACCTCCTCCTCCACATACCAGAAGGCAAAAGAAGATGGTATCAAAATTAAGAGTACTGTTACATGGAAATGATAAAGGCTTTACATACAGCCACCTGATAGATAGAAGAGTGAAAGGTAACCTGATCACAACATTAAAGTTTCCGAAACAGACTGATGGTAACATCTCAACTATATTATGAATAACTTTGGGTAACAATGATTTCTCTGTTATAAGGAATTCACCATATCTGTAATTAACAGAAATTACTAATATACCCTCAAAATGTAAACAGCCAATGTGAGTATGAGCCAGGGCTGTGTGATGTCACTGTGGCTTTTTAACATATATGGATGGAGTGATAAGAGAGATGAAAGCAAAACTAGGGAAAGGGGGTGCAGGGATGGAGTGTGGTGGTGAGGTATGCTGGCTAGTAACAAGCTCACTTGCAGATGATACTGTGTTGTGTGCTGAGAGTGAAGAGGAGTTACAGAAGGCTGTGTGTTTTATGATATGTGTAAGCATAGACGACTGAAGGTAAATGCAAGTAAAATTGAAGTAAAGGTCTCCGAAAGGAAACAGAGTGAAAGTGTAGATTTTGCAAAGCCCTATAAAGTATGAGAAGAAAGTGCAGTAAACTGTGTTATAGATTTGAGGAAAAAAACTGGAAGAAGCAACAAAGTTTAAGTATTTGGGAGTTATATTGGGAAAGTTTGGTGACATGGGAGGAGAGATAAGGGAGAGCACAGTACAGGGTAGAAGAATTAGTGGGTCCCTTAATGGAGTAATGAAGGGTTGAGATCTAAGTATAGAAGTAGAGACAGCATAGTCCTCCCAACTAAGACTTATGCAGCCAAAACATGGACATGGAATGAGTCACAAAGGTTAAGAATCCATGCTGTAGAAATGGTGTATGAGAGATTTGGTATGGCAGGAAATGCAAAGGATATAAATTGTGGGGAGGATGGGATTATGGCTGAAATGCTTAAGTATAGAGGAGAGAGTGTGATAGAGTGGAGCATCTGATAGGTAATTTTAGCATGGAAGCAGAAGGTTGTGCCTGAGGATTGGGTGAAAGCTATTATTGTTCCTATATTCAAAGGAAAAGGTGCTGAGGATGTATGTAGCAATTATAGGGGAATAAGTCTGTTAAGTATACAATGAAAAGAGTATGCAAGAATGTTGACTGATAGAGTGATGGAAGTGACTGAATGCAGAATAAGTGAAGTGCAAGGGGATTTTATGAAAAGTAAGGGATGTGTGGATCAGACATCTGTGGTAAAGATGACAGAGGAAAAATATTTAGAGATAGTAAGAAGTTGTATGCAGCTTTTATGGAGCTGGAGAAAGCATGAGTCGAGTGGAATGCTTTATTGGATGTGTCAAAGATACATGGGATAAGGGGACAACTACTGGATGGTGTGAAAGCATTCTATAGAGGAGCAAATGCATAAGAGTGGATGAAGAGTGAAAGTTTCAGTATACATGTGGGTGTGAGGCAGTGCTTTGTGATGTCATCATGGCTTTTTAATACATAAATGGATGGAGTTATGAGATATGAAAGCAAAACTAGGGAAAGTGGGTGCAAAGATGGAGCATGGCAGAGAGATATAGTGGCTAGTGGTGAGCCTGTTTGTGGATTATACTGTGTTGTTTACTGAGAGTGAAGTGGAGTTGCAGAAAGTTGTAAGAGTGGGCATTTGAAGGTAAATGCAAGTACAAGTAAAATAATGGTGATTAAAGGGAAACAGAGTGAAAGTATAGATTTTGTAAAACCATACAGAGTGAAAGAAGAAAATGTAATAAACTGTGGAAGAGGTGAGAGAATTTAGGTGTTTAGGAGCTGTCTTGAGTAGGTTTGGTGGTATGGAAGGAGTGATAAGGGAGAGAGCAGTAAAGAGTAGAAGAGTTATTGGGTCCCTTAACAGAATCTTGAGGGGTAGAGGTGTAAGTGTGGAAGTGAAGAGAGGGTTAAGGAACAGCACATTCCTCCCATCCCTAACCTATGCAGCCAAAACATGCACATGAAATGAGTCACTGAGGTCAAGAATCCAGGCTGTGGAAATAAGCTATTTGAGAAGAGCATGTGGTGTGACCAGGTAGAATGAAGAAAGAAATATGAGAGGTGTGGTATGGCAGGGATTGCAATGGGAATGAATTGTGAAGTGGTCGAGTGGGTGAAATGTAATACTTTAAGATTGTTTGGGCATGTGGAAAGAATAAAAGACTGGAAGTGTACAAGGAGAGTGTATGATAGTACAATTAGAGGGGTTACTGTGAGACGAAGACCACTTGTGACATGGGCAAATAGAGTGAAACAATATTGGAGGTAGAAAATGGTGGAAAAATGCATGGAATGGCGTATGTGAGGGAGGCACACGGACACGGATAAGTGAAGACTCTTTTGCCATAGCCACCCCTTGATGGGAGTTCTAGGAAGGAACAGGCTTCAGAAATGTAGATAGATAGGCAGACAGACATGAGTCTAAATAGTGGAAGAGTCAGGGAGAAGGGGACGACCAAATTGGAGATTGAAGAATGGTATGACAAAGATTTTGAGTGCTTCAGGGCCTTAACATACAGGAGGGTGAAAGGCATGCATGAGACACGGTGAATGGAAGTAATATGGTACACAGGTGGCAATGTGCTGTTATCAGACTGAACTGGCACATAAAGCAGCCTGAGAAAACCATGGAAAGGTCTACAGGATCTGGTTGTGGATAGGGCACTGTGGTTTCAATGCATTACACTTGACAGCTAAAGAATGGACACAGGCAAATGAAACCTTTCTCTGTATGTTCCTGGCATTCCCTACTTAATGCAGGAAATATTGAAAAAGTATGAGAGAAAAAGTCTAAAAAGATAATAATAATCAATAAATATAATTTTCAGTGCCTTTCCCTTTTCATCAAGGTAGCATCAGGAACAAACAGTGTCCTCAATTGCAGACATCCAGTCTCTTGCTAATATTCATAAGATGATGTTCAACTACTACACTTACCTTGAACCCTTTAATGAAGTTTTTGATGGAGAGATCATTGTAGAGAAAATTATCAAGCAGCAGCTTGAAAGGTCTATTTCCAATATGGAAAGGCACTTTTTCTGACATCAATACCTGAAATATTTAAATATTTGCCTGCATTACTAATTTAAGTAAAAAGTCAGAGAGAGAGAGAGAGAGAGAGAGAGAGAGAGAGAGAGAGAGAGAGAGAGAGAGAGAGAGAGAGAGAGAGA